>JAUMHH010026582.1:0-10494 GCA_032359455.1 Chlamys rubida
TAATTTAAATTTCAATAATTAATTCAGCAGTGGTGTCCCTTTACATAGAAATCAATGTAGCAGCCTAAGGGTTAAGTATTTACATAAATATACAATTAATAATAAAATAGCAGAAAACGTCGGAATTGCGTTGAGTATCCCATTCAAAATGGTGTGCAGCCTTGTTGTCAAGCGTGATGTCATTAGAATATGGCGCTATTTATTACGCTTCTGATTCCTGCCCTTTTTTCATGCATTACATTTTTCATGTTTTATGCTTTAAAAATGTAATTAATAGAAAATTTAACGGTGTCTTCAGTAATAACAATTATATTTCACTCGTGTGGCAAATATTTTGATATTTTTCACTCGTGCTGCACAGTCATGAAATATACTTGTTATTACTGAAGAAACCATTAAATATCCTCTATATCTCCTTCATCACCAGTGTACATGTATGTCCAGCACACATTTACCGGCACTAGCTCCTCGAAAATTTCTTCTTTTTTTGCATACATATTTCTTGTTGTTCATTATATTATTATTTTTAAGTTTTCAATATCATAAAGAGGTTTTTATTTTACAGCTTTATTGCTGCCATGTTATTTCAATGTAAAATATATTTATCATATAAATACCTTATTGAATTTGTATTGTTGTGATATGACTTCGCAACATGTATCATGATATCTGTTTATCCTGGCTCAGTACCGTATCACGATATGTAATTCAATTATTATTGCCCATGCAAATGATGCATGGATTGGTCTGGTTTTTCTTCCAAGACGAAGTACCACCCAATTTTGTGAAAAAATATACCCCGATATCACTGAATTTATAGCATGTGTTAAAACTGATGGGCATTGTAATTTGGCATGTTATGGCAATGTTTCATGACAAAAACTGGATTGACATTATAAGTTGTTTACACAAAGGCAAATACTGACCGGTCTGTAATGAACCTCTGTCTGTCCGTTTTCTCTTCTTAAAAACATATGCTAAAATTTTTTTCCAATCCTCACAAGAAAACAATATCAAACAACCTGGTTCTATCTTTTAAAGTATTGTATACACGATTCGAATAACCCTTTGACCGGTAATTTGTTTACACCAACTGATCGAGGCCGAAGGGGGGGGGGGGGTTGTGTTAACAGAGATAATTCAACAGTTCCCTCAGTGCGATTATCTAAATAATACACCAAAACACGTAAATATTACGGATGTAATATGGAACTTACTTCCACGTCTCTGAGATCAACTTTGAGGAAGACTTGATCTGTTTTCTGCCCCCAGTAAACGAAAGGCGACAAAGCTTCGGCCATGATCAAAGTACGGAGTGAAAGGTCAAGGACGATTGAAATAAAATAAAAATATTATCACTAAAGTTTCTTTCGTCACAGATGAATCAGAAGAATAAATTATCGATAGACGTAGTGAACATACAAGGTTTCGAAAATATGCCTAAATTTCTTCTATGAAAATACGCGCGCTGTCTAACATCGCAGGCTCGCAGCCCACTTCCGGTATTTCATAGCAGATGATAATTTTGACAACGCTGGGATGTGTGTGAGAGAGATTAGTTTCAGCAGCAGCACTAAGTAGCGTCAGATATTGTTCATGCTGCGTCTGCCGTAACACGGACTTTTACGACCATGTCAACGGAAGTAGTTGTGTTTTTAAGAATATCTTAATATGGAATTTAAACAAGAACCGTTTGAAAACTTCTATGAAGTCGGAGAGGATATCGGAAGGTAAAATCACAATACACACTGCAATACACAGCTACTGTCATCAGCGTCAAGGCATGATATATACTCAAATAAGTACTTCCTGAGTCAGTTTTGTTTTTTCCCGAGAATTAATAAGTGGTGCGTACACATTTAATAGACCATGCATCCATAAATTTATATGTAGTAATATGTAGTAATAATAATAATAAAAAAATCAGGACTTAAAAGGGAAATCAATACATTCGTGTCATAAAAGATCAGCCTGCATATTGATTTCTAGGGACATGTCATTAAGACTACTGACAGGAATAGTACATGAGAACAGCCACAGTAACCAAAGGTGAATGTTAAAGACAGAAATAATGACACATACAGTGTTATCTATTATTTTAATTGGATCAATTGGAAGAATTAATCACCATGATCCATCCTTTTGCAAGACAGTATCAGTTATGATTAGAAGGGAAAAAGTTATCTAAGGCCTCAGCTTTATTATAAAACAATGAATTTGCTGTTTGTCAATCGGTTTCTGTAACTTCAGGTGTAACCAGCAAAATCAAATTTGACTTTGTCTTAAAATACTGAATTTTAATCAAGCATTCTAAGGTAAATGAACACCTTCACTTTAGTTTAGTGACTTATTTTGGTAATTAAAATATTTTTTGTAAAGAACAGCTATATGTTCTCAAAATGCAAATATGTAGTGCTCTTCCCTATTAATACTAAGAATTTCCATGCCCCAAACCTAAATGTCAATCTTAACAATAAATTTTACATCAAAGAACTATTTTTCCATATACATAAATAGACTTGTTCATGTTTTCTGTGGTTTTAACTAATGACAGTTTTGTTGTAATATTGACATAGGACCAAAACAGTTAACACTCCAGAAATTTGACCATGCAATCTCCTATTGTACAGATGCAACTTCCTTGAAAGCAGAATAGATTTCCATTGCAGAATGCTGCAGTGCTATGTGTATTGATTTATTCCTGAATAGTGGCTACACTGCAGCATCCTGATCATTGTCAATAACAACTTTAACCATTAGTGTATTTCATTGATTTATGTAGATTTCCCAAGAACTGAGACAGTTTCTAAGGTGTAGGACAAATTTATGTATATTTGTTGTCTGTTTTCAGGAATTTCACACACGTACATTTGAAATTCAGTATATTGCATTGTGCCCTGTGTCAATAAGTAAATATGATTGTTACCACTATGAAAATGATATTTTGTACATATTTGGGTATATAGAGCAAGTTGACACCCTTTTAGGTATTTAGTCTGACAGTTACAGCATTATTCTAAGGCAGGAATGTTACCCATTATTAAACTGGCATTTCTGTTTTGAAGTTTTACCCTTCCTTAAACTGGCATCCGATTGGAATTTGTTGTATTGAAATGGTTGCTTATAATGCTAAATTTCAACTAGCAATAAAAAATTACAACAATGATTACAACTAATCAAAATTAAAATATTGTAGCAATCTTATAAAAGCCATTTATGTCATTCTACCATGTGGAATGATTTGTAGCAAAATTATCATAAATTTTTGTATCTTATCATTTATTGTGGGGGTCATCTTATGGTCATCAAATCAAGTGATACAAACTGGGTTTTTTTTATGTCTTCCAAACTAGATATTTAGTCTATTAATCTAAGCCTTTGTGTTTTAATCAGACCTATATCTTGTCAACGTAGCACTCGCTGAACTAGAACATTGTATTGATGATTGTGTAATTCCAAGGACTCCTGTCATTGTACTAGATGTCATTTACTATTCAAATTACACAAGCCACCAAACTCAGAGTTGACGTGTTAGATTCTTGTACTGACTCTTCATACATTTGTGGCGTCAAGTAAAAAAAATACACCATTAATCACATAATTTAACCAGTAAATATTTTAGATTTCTGAATTTCAGGACCGTGTTATATGAAGTCAAATTTTCAAATTCAATTTATTGAAAAGTATGTAAAGAAATAAGCATATATATATTTGTGTTATGATATAAGGTCAGATTCAATCAATTTTATAATCTGAAGACATGTTAAATGCATTCGATTGAGTCCTGGTCAATGGTCTAAAAGTTAAGTATATATTAATTTTCTACATGTATAATTGTATACATAGAAGTTCAAATGACTAGGCATTTGGCTAGCTTTATTTAACACATAACTGGATTGGCAAACATGTGTAACGTATATATAAGCATGCATCATGTCCGGAAAGGTGTATAAATGTATACGTATGTACAAGACATTGATGTTGTGCATAAAAGGTGTGAGACCTACATTACATGTAGCATGTTAATATATCAACAACAAAAATCCATGTTGCCTGAATGACTAAGGGCAGGCAGAACTACATGTATATACATGTGTGTAAATTTGCTAGCTAAATAAGTGCAGAAAATTTGTATAGGATAACATCCTTGCTCCATAAGTTGCATTTTTCAAAAAATTATGTGTGTTGGTTAGTCTGGAAACCACGGTACATGATGTTTTGGGAGTAAACAAAAATCATGTCTGCAAAAAAGAGGAATGAGAGAAAACTTATCCATCTTTCTTTGATCAGCTTTTTGGTGCACCCACCAGAAATGTGATTTTTACAGTGAGAAAGTTAGATGGGATACATTTTTAAAGAGCCTGCTACCCTTTCTATACACAAACACTTGGTGACAACATTTTTATTGAATGTTGATCTAAACCCCTCAAACATCTGATAATACTCCCCATGTCATTACTATGCATCAGGAGACATATCAGAACACACATACTCCACTGTGATTGATTCTGTGTTGGAGGCTTTGCTTAACTTTTAGTTGAAACTGAACATGTGATTTTTTAAACCTAAGGGCAAAAAATACTTCATGTAATTTTGTAATGATTACATGAAGCACACAACCATATTGATTTCCAACTTGCACACTGTTTGGGTGTTGAACACCCCCTGTTTTACATGTATGTACCCTAGTTGAGTGTAAAGCCTTTGTGTCAGGTTGTATGTATGTAACACAGGCTGATCTGTATCTCCAGTGATAGACTTGTCATTCCTATATCTGATCTATATTCTAAAGGCTAATATGACCAACCCCGAGTCCCTAGGACAGACATATTTATCAAGTACCCAACATACCGATATAAACCCCTGCAGCATTGTACATTTCTATGACCTTATCTAACGAGGGGATATGCAAATCATTATGAGCATAACTGTGTTTTTGGGTACAAGTTTTGGCTAAATTTGTCTTCTTTCTTCATAGAAATTGTATGTTTTTTCCCCCATTTTTGCCAAAATCTCCTTATACAAAATTATTCTGGATTTCTGGAAAAATACCAGTTATGATGCATTAAACTTTTAAATGTAAAAAAAAATCTATAAACAAATTAATTTTGTGAAAAGATGTTTTAAGCAGAAAATGGTCTGTTGATATAATACAGTATAATACAAAATTAAGACATACCTTTTTTTTGCATTTCTAAAGGTCCAAGACCCTCTACCAAATAAGTAAAATAATCACTGCATTTATACTAAAATGAAGTAATTATCAAACTGACATGGTAATTTATAGCTATCAGCTCTGTAATTCAATTACATCAATTTTTTTTTATTTTTTTTTAAATATTTATAAGTTTGATGAAATTTACAATCAGTTATTGCATGTGTCTGATGTTTTCCTTGGAGTTTTAGCATTACAGCAGATGTCTAAATGATAAACAGTTCCTAACACATTTACATTCCCCATGTATTCAAAAATGGCTTAGGGGCCTCAAAAAACTGATACCAGGTAACCATTGTCTTTTGTAATCTTATATCAATATCTATATATAGATACAATTGAAGTTGGCAGGTTTTCAGAAATATTGATTTGCCATTGTATAAACTGTTGACAGTTTTAGGTAAAACAAAACATACATGTACACGATAGGTGTGATCATTATCTTTGTATATTTCTGTTCAATACAGCTCTCTAAAGGACATGGAGTGCAAATATCTACCAGCCTCCTATACCAAGAGCTGTACTATTTGCACCTCAAGGGGTTAGGCACCCACCAATTGGCCAAGGGTTATGGGATTTTGACATAGGCTCTTCTATAAATACTGTCTGTCTCCTTCTTCTTAATTAACAACATTCTCTCTGGGGATCAGACATAAATCAGAACAAACTGTTGCTCAAATTCAGTGTATGAAGGACCAACGTTAGTTACGGTACATACACATAATGGCAGTACATGAGGGAACAACACCTGATCGGGGTATCAGACTTATCTCTATCGATGTAACGTAGTCTAGTTTTATTTTGGAAATTTTACGAAACAGAATCTTTCCTTTGTTTCCCTCACACTTTCAGATCTAGTTTATCTGGCGATAATATCTCCTATTTTAACTACAGCAGTATTTTATCGAGAATTCCATACCATGGTCTACTTTCAAGGTTGGATATTTTTAGAAAAGATAATCCATTTATCAGCTGTGCTTTAAAATTAATGGTTAGAAGTTTTATTTGACAGAAGCCTGGATTTGTGGTAATATGTAGGTCATCTGACCTGTTTAACACTTGTTATTTAAATATTGATAACGGATCCCGGAGTAAATGCAAGGCCCAGGACCCTCCGAAATCTTGAGGGGACGCTCTACCAATTGAGCTACCTTCAGGTCACCGACGATCGACCCAGTCCAGTCCCACTACTATTACTACTGTATATATTATATATATATATATGGTTCTTGTATTGGTGCTATTTTTACTTTCATGATCTTTAAATTTTGTTCTTGTAAATTTGTGAGAATTTTACTTTCATCAGATCTGTAGATTTGTGTAAAACAGAGACTGAAATTCAGTTCCCTTCTGATATCAAAGAGATTTAGGGCAACTGATCACTATGATCGTTTCATGCAAATTTGTTTCCGGATCAGAAACCCCGAAAGTCTGGTCATGCAAAATTAAGTGCTATACAAGTAGCTGTATTATATTCAGTGTCTCTCATGTCATTTCCTTATGTTATACAGGGATACTTTATTAGTGGGAATAGTTATTTAGTTACTGGCATTAATCATAGTTCATTTATCTGATTATTCACATCTACTGGGTATGTATTTTCCCTAGATACCTATGTGATAATGGATAACACTACATATTCAGGAGTCTGCTGAGAAGTCCGTGTAGATCTTTATTGGAAAGGACTCTTGGGTCCAATGTAGACTTGAAGGTGGCAGTGTCGACATTATGTGTATGGCAATAGGCATTTTGATAATAACTATTCAGAGCCAACGGTATTTAGAAAAAAAATATCAGAGGCAAGAAAAGAACAGGCGGCCACTTATTTGCCGAGTTGGAGACTTCCATGCATCTATGAATGTAAATGTTTCATTTGAGATATAGATATAGTATTGGCAAGTTTATCTCGTAATGAGCCATGCTAGACTATGGTAGTCAGGTCTATTTCAATTCAGAATGATTGCTCATTGAATTTGAGGGTTCAGTATAGAGCTCTAGACTGTCTATAAAAAAGTCTGTATAGAGCTCAAGCATGGCAATATTTTTAAGACACATGTATGTGTATATATATACACAGTAAAACATTGTTGTGATCTTGTCTGTCACCATAGACTAACACTGTGTGTTGATATTGTCCCTCTACACTGACAGTAAATATAACGTTTGACAGTATGATGTGTATCATCTTACTTTATGATGCCCGTAAATATCAACTTCAAAGAATTATTTCAAGCATTAATTGAATTTCAGACATGATCAAGATCTTCAGACTAGTGATTAAATTTGACAAGATATAGTCGCCAGCAAAATTGGCGGTACCATAAATGTGTAACAGGAAAGAGAATAGTGTGCTTCCACCGAGGATCGAACCCTCGATCTCCAGGTTCCAAGTCGGACACTCTACCACTGAGCTAAAGGGAAAATTCCCCTAGCTCGAAGCTAGAAGGCGACCGTAATCCTATGTACATTTACTATCTGCCACAAAAGTATGCATTATATCAATGCATCAATTATATTGTCAGTGTTGTGTTGGATATATATGTTACAGTACATTAAACTAATTTTCTGGCTGCTTTATGCATCAATTTTCTCTTAATATCACATTTTCTTTAAACAACATTTTCCCAACTACATGTATATGATTTATGTAACTTAATTCTCTTAATAAGACAATGCCTGCTAATAAGCCCACCCACACCTATTACATTTCAGCAGGAATGCCAACAAATGTTGTTTGCCCTGAAATGAGCACTTTGAATTAGAGATTATAAATTATGTGTTGATGTGTTTGCCCTTGGACTTTAGCAAATGGCGGTATAAAAGAAGTTTATGAGCTTCTTTCCTTTTTTTTCAAAAACAAGGTCCCAAGCTAAAGCATGCTATATTATTGATAACATGTAGGAATAATATATATATATATATTTCCACTATCAAGACCCTACTGCAACTTGTTTGAACACAAACTCTATTAGTCTAAAGCAGTGATACATTCACATGCTACTCCTAAGTCCTGCACTCACATTTTTTATGAGACACATACAATATTTCTGGAAAAGCTGAACTAAAGGTTAGACCCGAAATATTTTACAATACAGTGGAAAAGGACTTATAAAAATGATAAAAATGAAATGTAGTTAGTTTACTGTACATGTAATGATGTAGTAGACCAATAGTCAGGACACATATTCTTGCTAGTATATATATATGTACTCCTGATGGTCAGCCGTCTGCTGCCTGCTGCCCGGGCCATTCATACTTCAGAGGCCATGGTGCTTGCACGCTGGTGTTGTACTGTTGTATAGTCATTGCACTGTCAATCATTACCAGTCCCCAACCTTCCTGTGGCTGTTTACTTTTCATTGAGAACCATTTAGCATTCCTCATTCCAGACTCCATCTGCCAGTACTTTGGGAGGATGGAACCCTTTGCTGAAAGCTATAGTGGATCCATGTATCGTCTGGGGAGACATTTCAGATATATAATCACATTTATTCTTGGCTAGATTTGAGGTGTTGGTGCATTCAGACACATTTATTTGTTTATTACAGAAAATGATAGAATACATAATGATAAGTAGATCTATTGGAATGTAAAAAAATAAAATGAACAAAATCCTCTTTGAAGTAACTGCATGTAGCCTTCATTACCGTGTAATGGTGTACACAGTTAGCCCCCACATGTCTGTCCTGGTACAAGTTTGTGTATCAGGGAGGCTGTCTGTCGCTCTCATTATAGTTTTTTTCAAGTGGTCAGAGTAAACATTC
Source organism: Chlamys rubida (assembly GCA_032359455.1). Taxonomy (NCBI): domain Eukaryota; kingdom Metazoa; phylum Mollusca; class Bivalvia; order Pectinida; family Pectinidae; genus Chlamys; species Chlamys rubida. The sequence goes on from JAUMHH010026582.1 coordinate 8,980, forward strand.
TCCGGAAGCAGATCATTATTCGTGGTTTGCGGAAAGGCTGGTGTAGAAGGCCAGTGTCACTATTGATCTCCGGTATAGACGATCACATGTTGTCAACAACACAGAGATGATGGAGGGAAAATGGTTTTCTTTTACGAAATTTAAAAAAAAGATGAAAAGGTTAAACATGTTAGTAAATCTGTGATCTATGTTGTGTCTTTTTAATTTCTGTATGCGTTCAAGTCTCATGTAATCTTGATATTGGCTTGTCCATTGTGTCATTGGTTTGTGTAATATCCTTTTCAGACAGGTCTCCGTTTTATAACTGATTGTGTCACTTACCTCTGTTGTGCTCCATGGATTCCTTTGCTGTGTCCTTGGCCTTCATTAATTTTATCAAAAAAAGCTCAAAAAAGATTTTCTGGAATATTTTTTACCTTCCAGAAACCCAATAAAAACTATTAAAGCGAAGTCAGCATTTAGAGGGAAATTAAAAAGGGTAGGTGGAGAACACTAAATACGTTTTGGCTTAATATAACTTATCAGGTAGCTCTTTAGTAGCAGATTAGTTTCTGAAGAAATAATCTTTTTCTATACAGTAGAAATATGAATGATAATAAAGTATAATTGTCAGACATTTCATTCATTATAAAAGTTTCTGCATTGGCATGCCATAATAAAATTGGTTAAATGTACTGGTTATTGGTCATTAATTTGTGTACTTACCATATATTTTCACAAACATTTACTTGTGTAAAAAAATGAAAAAATAAAGTAAACATTCCAATATTATTAATTTAAGATAGTGTCCAATCTGTCCAATAGAAATGTTTTGAAACTTGTTATGTAATCAGAGCTCCAAAAATACATGTAGGGTTCAGGGACACCTGCCAGTATGTTTATACCTATCATCTCAGAACATAAATAGATGCTTTGTAGCCATGCTGATGGAATATATAAACATGCCTAGATTTTTTCCCCATGGAATGTTTAATTTCTCGGCCTCTGTCGGAGCTTTACATGTATAAGGTACATATCAGTGCAGGACTTACCTGTCAAATTCCAATCAGTTCCTGAACTTTAGCATCCTTATCTTTGCATTTTTTTCTAAATAGTTGCGTTATCAACATTTTACAAGACTCTTGAAAAAAATGTATTCAACATGAGATAAAAAAAATCTTGAGAAATGAAGAAAATGGTAAAGGAACGCAAGAAAATCATATGTATACAAAATGCATTGGCTCTATATGTTAGAGGCGAATCTTGTGTTATATTTTTTGTCAGTCATTTACTCATTTATACTTTCTTAGGTGATATCTTCTGTAGCCATTAAAGTTTTGTATGTGCTTGTGATAGTATCTATAATGTTGTACTGTTAAAGTAAGATGTAAACTTGATGATTTTATTGTCTCGCCTTCGACGATAGTCGAGGAAAGCGAGACTAAGGTATTGCTTTTCAGGCGGCGGCGGCGGCGGCCACGTCAACATTTGCGTTAAACTCCACTTTTTACAAAGTTATTCACATGCGATTGAACT
>JAUMHH010026593.1:0-10494 GCA_032359455.1 Chlamys rubida
TGGACAGAGAGAGCAATCTGTTCAAGCAGCAGATAAAGGAAGCCATCTGGATACACCGCAGTGGGCCAGTTCTAAATCGAGATGAGGGGGCTCATAGACTCTCGCACATCTATGACAAAGTATTAAACAAAGTGTAGCTGAATCGAGTCTTTCGGTACATATATAACAACTTATTGTACATACGCTTACAATGTAGCCAAATCAACATTGATTTGCATGGACAACTCGTACATATTTTACCTCTTTGTGCACAAACGCTTCACTGGTCACTTGTCTGATGAAGGTGACAGAGTACATAATGTACTAGTCATTGAAACGTCTCATATAAAGTCATATGAAGACTCATTGGTTGTGCTACATGAATCTTTTCACAATACATACATATACTGCATATATATCCTAATAAGAGGGTGTGTAAGGGTGTACTTAGGTGGGTGGGGTGTTAATTGTTTTCTAAATTCAAACACCATCTATAAAGTAACTGGCCGCACTGAAGTCTTTGCAGCTGAAAAATCCTTCCAATTTTGAGCGTTTAAAAAATGAATACATTTTTTACTGTCAGTATATTCTAATATATATTGAGATGTCAACCTAGAAATACCTGTGAAATTGTTTTGTATTTTGTTGTTTTCCATCAGTTTTGTAACAGTCTGTAACTGTGGCTTATATTATCACGGTCACAAAAGGTCTAAATTCCAATACCGCATTCAAAGTAGATTACTGATCCTGCTTAAAATTACTGCCAGAACACCGCTGATACATAAATTTATTAACATCATCATGTCTGCCATGAATGTTGAAGAAAGTTAAGTTAAAGGTGAAACTTTTATTCAAAGTATAAAAGTTTTTTGTAAAAAAATACAATGTTTTAGTTAATTTGTTTCATTTGAATGATTTGATTTTACAGAACTATGATTTTATGCTTTATTGATATGTTTAAAGATAAGATGGATAAATTGAGAATTAAAATATGTTCATTGGTTTTACTTAGAAGAAGGAATTAAGCAAATACATCTATACATACGGTAATAACACTAGAAACGAGAAATGAAAAATAGGCAATGCAGAAACCTCTTTTTTGTCTTTTCAGATCAAGATCCGAGATTCTCTGGCTAACAGAGATGTACGCGTGAAGGTTTTTGGCTGGGCTCACAGGATCAGGAGACAAGGTCTGTATACATAGGGTCCTCAGCATTGACGATATCTTTATATATACTTTTTATGCCTTGTGCATGTTGTTCACACTTCACCAGGGTGGATTATACATGTTAGATCTGATATTATCTGACCGTCCAAAATTCGTATCAGGTGGACATTTTGCAACAGACGTGGATATATCTGTATGTTATCTCTGGTACTCCAAGCATACATTTCTAATCACGATGTTTGATTAATCCACTGAAAACACTGCCTCGACTGCACAGCTAGTCAGTGTCACACTGACAAACTATACAATTGTGGATATTGAATATTGACTGATTAATCCACTGAAAACACTGCCTCGACTGCACAGCTAGTCAGTGCCACACTGACAAACTATACAATTGTGGATATTGAATATTGACTGATTAATCCACTAAAAACACTGCCTCGATTGCACAGCTAGTCAGTGCCACACTGACAAACTATACAATTGTGGATATTGATTGTTGACTGATTAATCCACTAAAAACACTGCCTCGACTGCACAGCTTGTCAGTGCCACACTGACAAACTATACAATTGTGGATATTGAATATTGACAGTTTAAAACAAATTACATACAGTCACCTTTTCTAAGAATGGCCTAGGACTTCAATTTTGTCAGAAGCAGAATTATGTAATATAACTACATATATGTAAAAAGTTCTTTTTTTTTTACAGGCAAAAACATGATGTTTGTCATTCTGAGAGACGGTACAGGATTTTTGCAGTGCCTTTTGTCAGATAAATTGGTAAGTTTTATTTCTGGAGTTTAACAGCTATCTACTGAACGTAACAAATTTACATACATACTTAATTACATTAATGAACCCACTTTTCAGTCCTTATTCTTGAGGACACAAATTGGCTTTTCAATCAACATGTTAGCATAAAGTTTATAAAGTTTTATGAATTTTCAAGAAAAAAAAAACCCTGTGATAATAGGATAACTGTGCTCACACAAAATAGAAATCTTGAGCATTTACCGTAAACATTTTGGCTAGAGAAATAAATCAAACATCTAATGGTGACCATGTAAGTGCTCACGATGATCCAGGAGCTGACGTGTACATTTCTTCTCTTCTCCAACATCAGGGCTATATTGATGAATACATGCATCTATTAAAAAAATATTTTTTTTGTCGAATTATTTTACCACTCCATTTGAGATAAAGTTTGTGTATAATTATCAATGTGGTTATCACACAGTGTCATACATACGATGCCGTTTTGCTGTCCACCGAGTCGGCTGTCTGCATCTACGGTAAAATCTCTGCTGTTCCTGAGGGAAAAGCTGTAAGTACATTTTGTGTTCCTTGCAGTCTTTTAGTAATAAAGTTACATTATTGAAAGCTGTACCATTTGATTAAACAGAAACATATATATCATAAGCTTAAAAATGACCAATTTCTTTAAAAAAAAATATAACACTGAGTTTGTAATTTAATGCTTTAAAATTGCAAGAATGTAATGTGTGTTATTGAAAAAAAGTTGTAATAGTGATATAATGTTATTTTTTGGAGACAAATAAAGAAAATATTTCTTAATTTCTAATGAAAAGCCTAATTTCTGTTGACAAAGTTTGTTTCTATAGGTACATTGTTATTACAGGCCCCTGATGGACATGAGTTGTGTGCAGATTTCTGGGAGTTGGTGGGGTCATCGCCTCCAGGAGGAGCTGAAAATGTCCTCAACGAGGTAGGTTACAAGATTATAATCATTCACATCTTATAGAATTTTTCAAATCTTTTAGGAATTTATAAAATCTTCAAAATACATGTCAAATTTACATATTCTGTTATGTTTTAATGAATAGGAAGACAAGTGATCTTGTTAATTATGGATCTTGACTTGAATATTCAGAACATGATTTTCCTTTTATTAGCGTATAGATATACAACTCATTAACTCTAAACAAAATGATTTTGAGGCAGATTGTTTACCAGACTTCAGTTTCCTGAATTTCAGTTGACTGATAGTCCTAGTGCTTTTAAACCAAACAGATCATACCTTTGTTATTTTTAGGACGCCAATGTAGATGTTCAGCTCGACAACCGACATATGATGGTGAGAGGAGAAAACGTAAGTGTACTAATCTATAAAAATTTGTAGTAGATTGTTCATTAATACCTTGAATGTCAGAGTTGAAATTCCATTGTGAGGGGATTTATCTATTTTGTTCTATTACATATGTACTATATATTGTATTGCATAAATGATACCTGGGCCGTTTTCGTTTAAACGGTCAAACGGGTCGGATCACTGTTGTTCGTTTATCAAATAAGGTCGGACCTAGTAATCTGATGCTGTTTCAGGCGAGCCTTGACAAAGCCTTGCAAGGCCTGCATAAACATGTGCATGTCCACCAGGATTTATACCCGAAATTGTTACATTTATAAACAGTCAAACCGGTTGTTCCGCTTAAACGAACAGACCCCTGTACTGGCATTGACTGGTGCAGAAAAAACATTAGCGGATTTCACTAGTTTTACTTTCAAGAGTAGCCCCCCTTTTAATTTGTTTTACATATAATTGGAGCACGACTGGGCTGGGGAAAACTACCATTAACTAGTCATGCAAGAAAAAAAATTCCCATGGATCCCTGCACCAGTGCCGAAAATTGTAGCTATGCAGTCACAATTTTTGGCAGTGTTGGGAGGATCCTTTAATCATAGATGTCCTACGAAGTTGAAGTACTCTTCAGAATCTGTTAGGTTTACTCGGTGAATAAGGACTCTTCAGAATCTGTTAGGTTTACTCGGTGAATAAGGACGTTGTGGTTGTTGTTCATTGCAGACATCAAAGGTGCTGAAGATGAGGTCTGTCGTGATGCAGTGCTTCAGGGACCACTACTTTGACAGGGGATACTATGAGGTAAAGAACAGAATTACCAGTTCACAAAGATTTGTTGAAAAACATGATATTATATTGGAAAAGTAAAATGTTAAAGAAAAGCATGGAACAAGAATTTAAAGTGATTGTTGAGAAATTGACTTGTGTGTTTTAAACAATTGATCTTCAGTTACTGGACAATAAGTCAAATTGATTTGTGTTTGTTTCACAATTATTTGCTGAATGTCGAGAGCTATATGTCGACTGTTTATTTGCTGTTGTACAGGTGACCCCGCCCACCCTCGTGCAGACCCAAGTGGAAGGTGGTTCTACACTGTTTAAGTTGGATTACTTCGGAGAAATGGTAATATCAACATGCATATGAATAGAAAAAAAAAATCCTGTGTAATTACCGTCGTTATTTCATTTTTACCCTAGTGTATTTTTAAAATCATTTTTCCAGATATGAAGTCCAAGATTTCTTATGAATATTACATAATTTGCTATTGGTGAACACAATTTAACTCTTGTTATCACTGTGACTTCGGTCAAACTTTGGTTCAAATCGTTATTTTATGTTAAAGGACCATATCATATTAAAAACACCTATCTGAAATATACTCTGATTGTGTTGTGCTGAATGGAATATGCATTACCATATTTGGAAGATGATTCTTTAGAGATACTTTAACTATTGAGACTTGTTTGGGTTTTCTTTCAGGCGTATCTAACTCAGTCTTCGCAGCTGTATCTGGAGACTGTGATACCATCCATGGGCGACGTGTTCTGTATCGCACAGTCCTACAGGGCTGAACAGTCACGCACAAGGAGACATCTAGCAGAGTGTGTATACTATCTACATCAATGCAATAAATATGTGAAGCTTAAAAAACAAGTGCACTTTAAATGAAGTTGGTACTAATGTGTAATAAATCAGATGTCACTCAAAAGCCATTGAAATCGGCCATCAGAGAGGTCGTTTGTCTTGTAACCATGTTTGCACTAGCCCTTCATACCGTAGGTTTTTGTGCCTACCCTAAAGTTTTTTATTAGCATTGAGTGATATGCACTGTTTAAGTCCGAACTCCTGCTCTATTCAAGCATAGTAAAAATAGTTTCCAAAATAAAAAAAAAATGTCTACCAACCTACCATATTTTTCTGAGAACGAGTAATTTTTTTCCCTCATTTATGTGAATTCAACAGTTTATCTTTAGCAGTTTAGATCATGCAGTCATATCCAGCTGAAATATTTTGTATACTTTGCTAATGAGTCTTTGTTGAAGATATTTGTATCCTAAAGATTATATCAACTGTGTAATGGTATAAATCTTGAGGAAGAGAATGTGTTTTGTCACGGACACATTTCCTATGTAATCAGTTTTATTGTCCATTACCAGGTACACACATATAGAGGCGGAGTGTCCTTTCCTCACATTTGACGATCTGTTGGATCGACTAGAAGATCTTGTTTGCGATGTTGTAGACAGAGTTCTCAAGTCTCCTTATGGCAAAGTTGTCATGGAACTCCACCCCGTAAGTCTGTCAGATCATTGGTATCAAAACATCATGGAATATATGGAACTACTATCTGAAGAACACTTATAATGAGAACACACAATACAGCTTATTTGATCATTCTTTGTATGTAAACAAAGAGATTTACTTTTTGTGGTCAATTCAAACCATTAGAAGCTACCCATAGACCGAAAAATGCTTAACCCTTTCACCCCTATGCAACTTTAGTAGACACTAGCATGCATTGATATGGATGAGTCCATTATAGTCTACAGTGGTGAAAAGGTTAATGCCATAATCATGACTTTTTTGCAGGATTTCAAACCACCGAAGAAGCCATTTAAGAGAATGCCCTATGCTGATGCGATAGAATTTCTTCGTGCCAACAATATCAAGAAAGATGACAGCACATACTATGAGTTTGGAGAGGTATGTGATTCTCTGTAACAGAAATCATCGTTTTATGTAAACGTTGAATTTGAATAAATTTTTAAAATATTTTTTATGACATACTTCTTTTGATATAAAATGTGCCATTTGGAATTTTATAAATAATTTTAAGATTTAATAATATTTGGGCATATCATTTAGAGGTTGTTTATTTAAATAAACCCAGGTGTTATTGATGAAAAACATTTTATGTTGTCTGGACATTGCATAGCCATATTTGGAAACTTGAAGCTTCAGAGATTGTTTTGAAAATCTTTTCAGGCACATCTGAAAAATATTCAACATATATAAATTAGATATTTCATCTCTCACTGTTACTTGACAGGACATTCCAGAGGCTCCAGAGAGGAAGATGACAGACATGATCAACGAGCCCATCTTGTTGTGTAAATTTCCTACCAACATTAAATCGTTCTACATGCAGCCCTGCTCTGATGACCCCAAGCTGACAGAGTCTGTAAGTAATAACAGATTAAGGGATAATAATGTCAATACTGTGTACAACTATTATTGACTGTTATAAAGTAGGGATATGTTGTTTTTTGTAGAGCTACTGAATATTTAGACAAGTCATAATATTTTGACACTTCATTACTGACACAGTCTGCCCAATAACATTCGTGTTCAGACCAATATTTATACAGTAAATGTTTCTGATTGATAAGTTTACCATGAAAAATAACAGAAATGCAATATTATTTGATCTTTATCATCAAGCTTAAATCCTTTAAAACCTACTGGTAAAATGTATCTACTGGTATGAATATATAGAGGATCTGTCATAAGTTTCCCTTCATATTAGATTTATGATACAAGTTTTGGATTTTCCATGTTTGCGACTCTGACGAGCAAATATGAAAAATCCAAAACGAGTATCATAAATCTTATATGAAGGGAAATGAATAACAGATTCTTTTTATCATATAGTACAAAGTAAACTGTATAATTGTGATCTGAAATGACTATTTTGCACTTGGTCGCCTCTGAAATGATGAAAATGACGTGACGTCATATTAATTGTTCCTATGCGATTGTGGCGTCATTTCTGGAGTGATATTACACACGTTACATAAACATAATTTATGTTATGGCTTTATGACACTGCATAACACTGTATTCATATGATATATACTGATAAAATGCTATTTAACAGGTGGACATGTTGATGCCGAACGTTGGAGAAATTGTTGGAGGGTCCATGAGGATGTGGAAACATGAGCAGTTGATGGAGGGCTTCAAGAGGGAGGGCATTGATCCCACCAACTATTATTGGTACACAGATCAGGTAAGGGCCAATGGATTAGTAAGGTTTGCTTTTACAAGTCTGTATAAGTCACCTGGGCCACATTCGTTTATCTCGATCCAAACGGTTGAACCAATTGGACCAGAGTTGTTCATTTAAAAAATAAGGTCAGACCTAGTAATCTGATGCTGCTTTCAGGTGAGCCTTGCAAGGCCTGCATAAACATTTGCAGGTCCACTTGGATTTATACGCGAAAAGGTTACAGTTAAAAACAGACTAGCGGGTTGAACTGGATAGGCGAAAGAGGCCTAGTTTTAACATGTACAGATAGTGTCATCGGTATTGGGGAATTTTAACTCTGTATATTCATAAGATGTTTATAGACCAGACCTCACTTCAGCTGGGCCCCACCATACTAAATGTGTACATTAATTTGAGACTTTGTGGTAAGAAAACCTGTCAAATCTGAATTGATGGTCTTTATGATGTCAAGGGCAAAATGCTCAAAAAGGAGTAAACATGATTATTTTTCAAACAGAAGTTTAATTGCCTCCATTTAGGTGGTTTTACAAGAGTCTGAGAAAGCAATGATTGACTTTTCTTTGAATAGTAAAACTGGTTTAATATAGGTTTAACATTTTTTGTGGTTTCCAGTGGTACTTTTAGCTTGTCCTCAGGGAGGGTATATGAACATATGTGATATGAATTCAATTTGTGTTTTTCAGAGGAAGTTCGGAACGTGTCCTCATGGGGGATATGGTCTCGGCCTTGAAAGGTTCCTTTGCTGGCTTCTCAACCGCCACCATATAAGGGAGGTTGTTCTCTACCCCAGATTTGTGGAGAGGTGTAAACCGTGAAAGAATCATGATAAAAATAAATTATTTATCACAATTACAAGTGCACAATATTTATCACGGACCACGTTGGTGGAGGACATATATCTACAGTGTTTTTCTCTCTTGCTTCTTATGATTCAGATACAAATTCTGATATAAAGTTTTGATGTTTTGGAACTTTTTTAATGGTACAAATATACCTGGATAGATTGTGTTGCTGTACAAATCTAATATGAACAAATTTATACAACAGAAATCATGATACAAATGTCCATTATTTTTTCCATTATAATTGATAGCAAGAATAAAAGACATTCATATAATGAAGATAAGGGGAAAATTTATCCTCTGCGAGGGAAACGAAAGTTAAACCAGCCTTTAAAAATACCTTTCCTCAATTTTTTTACATCCACCTGGAAAATTATGTTTCTAAATGGAAAGAATGAACTGATATAAATTTTCTTCGGGTGTTATTTATAATTGCAATCATGGTTGATCATTTGTAAATGATCCTGTGTGGTCATAGTTTCATTATATAAAGTTGAAAACAAGTATTCAATTGACTGGAAGTTTCAATGACTAATTAATGGTCTTCAGTTTGCTAATGTCTTTCAAGGTTTTACTAAAAGATGTATACTTTGATTTACACTAATAAGTACGAGCGTAGGATTAACATGACAATCACAAGTTACGGGACCTATAAATCAGTACAAATTTGGGGAGACCTTTTCTCTCAATGTTTAAATTTGTTTGAGATATCATTGTTTTGCTTTCAATGTGTGAAATTCATTTTTTGATTGAACTTAAAATTCAGCAAATTATTCACAATGCGATAATGCTGGCAAAAAGTATTGTTACACGTCATAATTGTTAATATAGTGTGTTGCCCACATAAATGTATAACTGACAACTTGAAAGTGTTTCACCGTTCTGGGGTGATAAAACCTACAGTGGCTCTGGGAGGAAATGTATATGTTGTAATCTTACGTCGATTGTTCTAGTCATGAAAGGTCTGATAATTAATTCTTGAACCAAGCTCGAAGGCAACTTTGATAACAATCAATTGCACAAAGTTAGTTTTCCCTACCTCGTCTTCAACAAGGTTGCCAGCCTACTGTGCCATATGAAATTCCCACCAGACTATTGGCAATATGCCAATCTAACTTCTGTTACCATCCAGATACTAATATAAGACAAAGGCATGGACATGATTACAAGGAACGAAATATGTTTTCTTATGTCGTTTAGTATGGATCTGAGGTTCCAAAATATGTTCACCAGGACTGATTATTTCATGTTAGGACAATAAATGAAAAGGAAATTTTATTTACCATGACCAGTGTAAGTGCTAAGAAGATTGATGGTAATTTAATGTTTTATATCTATAGCTAGTTACTGTTGGTAATACACGGACAATATAAACACTTGTATTGCAGTGTAAGACTTGATATGGATATTATCTACAGTAAAATAGGTTTACATGGAACATTCATAAAACCACTGCGGTACACTAATAGTACAGGTTTTTGGTACAGAATTAAAAACCCTTTGCATCACATTTTTACTGCAACTGTACATGTGAAGCATTACCGACACTCCATGTTACTTAATGCTTCCCTGTAAATGTGTTTCCATGTACTGACTTTGCTAGGTAAATCTTTATACAATATGGAATACTCATCGATGTGGTGATGTGATTCAGGGTGAATACGTATACTTTCATGAGATTTAAATGACATAATGGACCAGAATTGGTGAGACGACTCCTGTGTGTGTTTGATGTCATTTGTTTGTTGAATACAGAAAAATAGGATTGCTGCTTAAAAATAAACTCAAATTGTGGAGGAAAATTGTGTTATGTTTTTATTTCATATGATTTTCAAAGGTTTACAACTTATATTGAATAGCATGTTAACATGTATTAGACATTTGAGAAGACAATATTCCAAAACTACAGAATGTGTAACATCTGACCTGACTTGTAACCCTAACATAGGTCAAGGTCATATCTATCATTAAAAGGGGGCAGATCGACATCTCTGGCTTATAAAGGTCAGTTTTAAATATATCATGAGGCGTCCTTCTTTGCTTCATGATGCTAACAATGTCAAGGTCATATTTATCATCACCAGAGGTGTGACACTAACCACAAGTCCGGGTCAACCTCTATCGTCACAGGTGTTGTGTGCAAGGTCAAGGTCATAACTATACCACTAGTAAAGGTGTGACATACTTCCTTACTCCTAAGCAAGGTCAAGGTCATAACTATATCACTAGTAAAGGTGTGACATACTTCTCTACTCCTAAGCAAGGTCAAGGTCATAACTATATCACTAGTAAAGGTGTGACATACTTCTCTACTCCTAAGCAAGGTCAAGGTCATAACTATATCACTAGTAAAGGTGTGACATACTTCTCTACTCCTAAGCAAGGTC
>JAUMHH010026604.1:0-10493 GCA_032359455.1 Chlamys rubida
GCTGAATTTCTTACCTGATCCGATACACACTTTCATTGTCGATGCTACGTACACGACGATCGCTAAAACGTAGTAACGTGTCTCCATTTTCGCCAGGGAAAGTATGGCGGACTCGTGTGTAAACCTTAAGAGGTCTGTATTACGAACCAGGAAGTTGGAAGTGAGATCATTTTTCAGTGAACTTTGACATTCCATTGTACAATGTAACGCATGGTTACCTAAACATCAAGAAAAAGATACGAGAAGAATAAACAGTATGTAAAAATGCAATCTACACCAGTATATACAACTACTTTGCTAAAACTAGGACCGCTGTTATTATAATATTTTGCATATAAACAAGCAATGACGTAAAAGTGAAAAGAACCTTACCACAGCACTACAAATAATTATAGTTCCTATCAACTTTTTTAGATTTTATATAATTCAAGGGTGTCTATAGTGTTTAAAGGGAAATATCAACAATCGGTTCAGCATGCATCTTAACAATTTTGTAACTAAACTTAGGTTTATTATGTTTTTGTTTATTTCGATGAACAAAACCATTACAATGAAACGTAAAATTGTACTGTTATTTCTGTTTCAACTAGTGAATAGACTATATCAGAAATTGTATGATTTACAGAAAAGAATACCACCATGATGTTTGATGATGCTCGTCATTTGTAATTGTTTGAAAAAACATGCATCGTGATATTTTTGTTTTTACAGAAATATAATTGTATATTGTACCATATTGTTATTGCTACAAACATGGCGGACAGTTTCTGAAAGTATGTCAGAGCAGTAATATAATTGGCAGGTATTTGATAAAATGCGTTTTTATGTGTATTTTGAAACAAAAGAACAAGTTTTTGCATTTTCCGGATTATTTTTTCCTTGTGTTTTTTTGTTTGAATTTACTTTCACATATTGCAAATAGGTTACACGTTTATTCAAGAACGACATCATAGTGTGTACTGAAATGATTTAGATAAAATGCACAGACTGAAAATATTTTAGCCAAAATATGATGTGAGAATACATGGCTAGGTTTCCAGACTATCTATTAATAAGATTCAGCAATTGATATCTGTCACTTATCTCTGATATATTTAATGATAAGTCAGTTTAATTAGCCATTAAAGTGTTGAAGAATTCATGGATGACTATTCATGAGTACGATTTTATTTGACAGTGGTACAACGTTGGATAGGATGCGTTCAGTGTTATGGTCTTAACGACACGCTAAGTTAAGCGATGACAACAGAGCGTAGCAATGTGGAAAAGGGTCACAGTGTTAAGTGTCACATAATGATGTAAGTCTCAATGTTGAGTTTTCAGTTATGTCAGTGTAGTGTTGTCCTTTGTCAAGAAAAAAATGTCGGTGTAGAGTATTATTTTGTGTAGGAGTTAATGATCAGTCCTACATTGTAACAGTGTCAATGGTCAAATATAATAATGCAGGTAGTTTATCATCTTTATGATCCCAGTTTAGCATTCCAAAAAGAGGAGATGGAGGGAAAGTAAATTTAATACCCATCCACATTGCTTTCGTAATATAGAGTGCAACAGAGATGAAAAACACGAAACGATTTGATAGTTGACATCTCCGACTCGGCACATTGTTCCTTAGTGAGATGCTTTCGTCTGTAAAAGACCACATCACTGATGTTTTGTGATGTATCTCAGTCTAAATCATCTTGTTGGTAAATCTTAAAAAAACCGATTAATGTGACGAATTGGTTATCCGAAAAGAGAAATATTACCTATAACATAACAATATACACATAGATATTTTTAAAAAAGAAATGATAAAACTAACCCTTTAAGACTGTTGAATGACATTCAACAAAACGTTTTTGAGAGAGGCAGCTTGATGACGACTAAGGGCAAGTTTTATGGTCGCCATCATGCATAATTTTATATATTTGTGCGATGTGAATGTAAACTTTATTTTTATGAGTATTTTACTAAATTCAAGCTACATCTATAAGCTTTTCTTTTTATCTGTATGTACTGAAATTTAGAAATTCTGTTTTCGGGTTTTTTAAAACGGCCAAATTCGACGCGTGTAAAATTTGAAAACATATTGACACGGTCTCATATACAGGTAAATAAAGCCATATTGTGCATGCACCTGGACCGTATTTTTCTCCACTCGGATGCCTTACGTTACGCACTGAGGTGTGAAAATCAAGGCGAATGGGAGCTATAGACTTACACGTATGATGTGTATCTCATATCATCTCTATTTGTCAGGCACAGGTAAAAAGCCAGTCACTGTTAAGATTCTGTAACATGCATTGTAACACGATGTGGACACGCTACTTTTGGTGCACCATCCGACCACCCAAAAGTGTATCGGAATTGGAAATAGAACATACCTTAATACCTTCTTCTTAATATAATATTTCAATAAAAACCAAAGCACAAATATGATAGCATCAGTAAATTTGTACCTTTCTATTCATTATACAATGCAAATAAACATACACAGCTACATTTACATATGAACATGTATCATAGAAAAATCTATCAGACGACACAATATTGTTAAAAGAATAAGCTATGTTATTTGTTTGGACTAAAAACTTGCTTTAGATATTAAGGCTTGATGAGGGTAGAAATAGACCGTTCTGTATAAACTCCGTTAATATGAACAAAATTACACGCACAAATATAATATTTTAACAGATAAGAACGTAACACACATACACACATACATGTGACTGCACATCTAAAATTTGGTAATATATACAGTATGCCAAAAATGAATTACATTGCATCATACAGATGATTCGTCCTTCTAGAACTCATCGGTGATACTAGGGGCCAAGAGGTTGGAAATCCAAATAAGTCAAACTACAGTCAGCAAACACAAACAAAATATATCTTTTTGTTATATATTTATTCAATAACTATGAAAAGCATATGTTACGGTATAAAAACAAGGCAACTGTTTACGCTTTTGTCGAAAGAAACCATCATTAATATCTTAATATATATCTATATCAACAAATTAATTAAAAATAAATCATCATTTATTTTCCATAGACACTACGGGGAAAAGATGGCTCATGTAGTTTTAGTAAAAGTGAAAATAACATGCAGAGTGTATAGTTTACAAGGAAACATAAAATATAATAATTACAATAGAAGCATTAAAAGTATTTAGAAATTATTAAGATACTAACAAATTTAATTTCTTCAAACACACAGAGCCTTTGCAAAGCACTGTACTCTGTTCAGTTGAAGCAGAGTCGGTTGCATGAGGTGGCTTTGTCGAAATTGTCTGCCTTGGGAAAGACTTTGAAGAAGATACCATACGCGTTGATAACTTTGACGTTGTAGTTTGTTTTGAAAGTGGACTTTGTTTAGTTGATGTCGTTCAAGAATCACTAAGTTTTGTTGGTGTCGTTGGTGGCCTTGTTGGATCTGTTTGCATTGTAGTTGACAATCTTGCGGTTGTTTGTTGTCTCAGTGAACTTGTTTGGTATGTTTGTTTTGTTGGTAACATTGTTGGGTCTGTTTGCTAAGTCGGTGACCTTGTCATGTCATTTTCATGTGTGGATGGTTGACACTGCTGCGTTTGTTTATTGTGTTGATGACCTGGTTGTCTGATTGTTTTTGCTGAAAACCTTGTAGGATCAGTTTGTATTGTCGGGGACTGTGTTGGCTCAGATTGTTTTGTTTGCGACATTGTCGGGTCAGTTTGTTTCGTAGGTAATTTTGTTGGATAGGTTTGTATTGTCAGTGGCCTTGTTGGATCACTTTGTTTCGTTGTTAACCTTGTCGGGTCAGATTGTTTTATCGGATATATAGTTGAATCAGTTTGTTTTGTTTGTGACTTTGTCGGATCAGTTCGTTTAGACGGTGACCTGTTTTGTCATTTTGTCTTGAGAATGATATTGCAGCGTCTGCTCGGTGTGTTGTTGACCTTGTCGGGTCAGTTTGTTTTGTCGGTAATTTTGTTAAATTGGTTGGTTTGTTTTGACAGTGACCTTGTTGGTTCAGTTTGTTTTGACAATGATCTTGTCCCATCAGTTTGTTTTGCCGGTGATATTGTTGGATCAGTTTATGTTGTCATAGACTTTATCGGATCAGTTTGTTTTGCCCATAACTTTGTCGGATCAGTTTGTATCATTCATCACATTGTTGGATCAGTTTGTTTTGATTTTTACCTTGTTGGATCAGTTTTCTTCACTGGTGATATTGTCGAGTCAGTTTGATTTACCGGTGCCCTTGTGTGGTCAGTTTGTTTTGTTCGGGACTTTGTTGAGATAGCTTGCTTTGTTTTTGTCCTTGTCGGGTCATTGTATTTTGTCGGTGATATTGTTGGATCAGTTTGTTTTATTATTGACTTTGTAGGGTCAGTTTGTGTTGTCCATGACATTGTTGGATGTCTTTGTTTTGTTTTTGACCTTGTCATATCTGATTGTTTTAACGGTTGTATTGTCAGTTTGTTTTGCTTTGTATGTAACATTGCTGAATTAGTTTATTTTGTCAATGATCTTGGAGGACCAGTTTCTTTTGTTGGTGATCTTGATGAGTGAGGTTTTTCTGTCAAAGACCTTCTTTGGTATGTTTGTTTTGTCTTAGACCTTGTTATTGCAGCTATCTCTTGTTTGTTGAACTGTTTCTGGCGGTTGTTTTGTCAGTGATTGTGTTTGATAAGATTCTTTTGTTAGGCAATATCTTCAGAAGAGATCATTCTGTTTGTGACTTTGCTTGATCTGGTTGTCTCGTCATTTTGGATACCCTGTTTGCCAAGTTTCTCTTGTTGGATAACCTTTGTGCCTAGTTTCTATTGTTGGATACGCTGTTTCCAAGTTTATATTTTCGGATACCCTGTTTGGTCAGTTTTTTTGTCGTCCACGTGGTTGTGTAAGGTTGTTTTATTGGTGACTTTGTCGGGTGTTTTGTCGTTGGACTTGGTTGGTCTGTTCGTTTTGTAGGGGACCTTGTTGGATAAGTTTGTTCTGTCAAAGACCTTGTCTTATCAGTTTACTTTGTCGGTGACATTGATGAATAAGTTTGTTTCGTTGGTGACTTTGTTCGATAAGGTTGCTTTGTCGATTGTATGATTTAGTCAGTTTGTTTTGTTTGTTGCCGTGTTGAGTCAGTTACTTTTGTCGGTGACTTTGTCGAATTAGTTTGTTGTGGCGGTGTCGCTTTGGAGTCTAATTGTTTTGTTGGTAAATTTGATTGGTCAGTTTATTTTCCTGGTGTCTTTGTATTGAATGTTTACTTCGTCGGTGGTCTTGTTTGCAAGGTTTGTTTTGTTAGATCTGCTTGTTTTTCTGATGACTGTATATGGTCAGTTTGTTTTGTCGGTGATCTTGTGGAATCAGTTAGTTTTAGCGGTTACTCTGTTGGGTTTGTTTGTTTGGTGTGTTGCCTTGTTAGGTACATGTAAGTGTGTTTCATTTGTATCGTTGTTTTGTCAGTTTGTTTGGTTGGTGAAATTACTGGGTCAGTTTGTGATTTTTCTGACTTTATTGGTGTAGTTTGGTTTGTTTGGGACGTTGTCGGGTCATATTTATTTGTGTTGTAATTTATGTTTGTTTAATTGATGGCATTTTAGAACAGTTTGATTTGTTAGTTGTCAGGTGTATTTTGTTTTTGAAGAAGATTTGTCAGTTTCTTGTATTGGTTTGATAGAAGAATATGGTGGTTTTGTTTCAGTTTCAGGCAGGTAGGTATTCTGTATTGGTTTCCTGGTCGGATCTGAGTGTTTTTCAGGAAGTGAAGTTAATTTCGGTTTAAGTGTTTTAATCGTTGTGAGTCTGTCACGTTTTGTCTGTGCTGGCAATGTCGGTTTTGGTTGTGAAAAGGAGCCTGGTACGCCTGCAATAATAGCAAGAATAAATCATAGCTGTGAAATATATTTACGAATCTCAAAAATAAAATTTCGCTAGAATAACATTCAATTCAATAATACGTGACAAAAACAAGAGCAGCTTTCTTTAGGTGATGCGGTTTCTTCCAACAACATGACGTCTTTGGGTTATCATCCGGGCAAACAAAGGAATTAGTTAATTAGAAAATATTGTTTCATAATTGTAGTTAAAGATATAGATAAAAATAAAAACTAACCACAAATTTTGAATTCGATTTGATGTGTAATAAAATCACTATCCCTCTCAGGAGTTGTGGGCTGTTGCAGAACGTTTAAAAACTCAACTCGATCCATCGCTGACGCAAATATACAATTTCTGATGGAATTGTCCCAAAGCGTTCCTTTAATACAACAGTATCTGAAGTCTAGCCCGGCGGAGGAGCACTGGTAGTAACACTCGGGGACACAGGGGTCGGGAAAGAACTGGGTAGGTGGACAAACTTTAGGACCTGGAAAATAATGAAGACATGCGGTATATAACGGTCTCGAGTTCAAACTAAATTCTATGTTCTATTTTGACACTCAAAATGACGTTCTATTCCCTAAGTTTATTTTTTGTAAGGATATATTTGATCCTATAGGATATGGTATCGGATATCTGGGATATCTGGGAACACTGCTTTATCTCATAATACACTTGATTTCTAAAATACAATATGAGGCCAGAAAAGAATTGTGAAAACTTCGAGAGAAAGCATACTATATCATGCTTTTCATTTGACATTCTCCGTATGTACATATATTTATATTGGGATTGATCCATTGAATATACATTGCATGTCAAAGTAAAGTTTAACGACATTTAAAGTTTGCTTACGACAGTTTGGGTCATTCTGTATGAGCTCCGGGAAGTTACAGTCCTTTATATAGTTGTCCCATAATGTTCCTGCTGCACAGCAATACCGGAATGCAACACTGTGACTACAGCTATAGTAGCATTGGTCATCGCATTGGTCACGTAGTAACTCTCCGTGTTTACATTGTGATGGAGCTGTAATGAACATACTCAAACGTATACAGCATATCAAGTGGGCTACACGTGTGGGGTACAAACTACAGTACTTTGACGTGCTATATGTATTTCACGTTATATACTTTTTCCCTGATTGGTTTATATGTGATGAATTTTTTTCAATAAATTTTCCTGACTTTGATCAAATTTTGCACACGGCCGAATACTTATTCAGTGTTTCTAAATTAGTTATACTGATACTTTTACTTTTGACATAATTCCCCGGTGTTACATTTTACTGTCAAGCAATTGCGCTGGCCAAAGAACTAAAACTGGGTATACTTGTAGGACAAAAATAAATTATTACAAACAGAAGTGTTTGATGATTATCTTGTTGCATGTCGAATTTCTTCAAAATAGGACGAAAAATGAGGTCTAGAAAATTTGTTGGCAAAAACAAAGTAGATACATAAAGAATCGAGTGGGAAAATAATGCAACATGATAGACTAATAGAACGTCAATTTATATACACCAATTCATTTACACAGATTCAAAGATGATGTTATCACAGCAAACGTATTTAAAATTTAATAGAATATAAATGGAACTTTTTATTTACGAATCCGTAACATAAAAGAACTGTATACGAATGATCATTATATATAATAGAACACAAACCATCATACAATTATATCAATCAATACAAAAGCATCACTGCATATATACATGTCTCTTTATATTTAGAATTTATATAGGCTTGCCTGTTATTCGATCCATTTGACCACAACACCAAGTCAATAAAATCTGTTCAAATGAAACATACATGTCTTTGGAGCTTAAGAAAAGTAGTGCGCCAACACTGTTATTTTCTTTTATCCAGCAAGCACTATAGATCCCCCCACTCCCGACTCATTTGATAAGCCTGCTAGGAGTTGGTAAACATTTAAAGTTACCCAATGGCGGATAACACCCTGGGGTTATTTCATTTGTCAATTTTTTATTATGTCATCCAGTAACAATGCTATGCAACGTCCTCTTCAATTGTGACGTAATTTATGTAGTTCATGGAGATTGTATTAATAATTGTACGAATAATGTATTCCGAGGAAACACAAACGGTTCTAGATGTAATATTTGAACTTTGTGGGAGAAAAAGGTCTCCAAACTCGAGTTGGTTGGTTAATAAGTTTATCTTGCTTAAGTTATTTAATTTTTAATACATATAACGTATAAAGACACCCAAACCTCGTGTCTTTATGCAAATTGAAAGTTAAGGTAGATAAACATGATAGCCAACCATCCCTGGTTTTGGAACCTATATATATACTTCATTTGATGAAGTCTCATGTTTTATATTGACATTTTGTGTACGTATGTTTCTGTTGAGTAATCACCATCACAGTTTGGTTGTGTTGACACGGTGGTCGGGGTTGTGGTTGTCGTGTCAACTGTCTGTTGACAATTTTTATTGACATCGTCCCATACAAAGCCAGGTTTACAGCAGTATTCAATCTGACTTCCGTTACAGCATTGGAACACACAGGCGGCATCACAGACGGAGGGGACTATCATAGAGTCCCGACACAATTTGGGACCTACAAGGAAAAGCTATATAACATTAATACATAACATATACTCTAATATATTCACAATCATTTCTCAAATCCAAATTTACAACGTGACAGATCTATTATATGTCTTCATAGAGGCAGTTTATTTTTGTATCTATTCAAAGGAATTTTTGTAACATAGACATAAAAGTTGCAGCCAACTTTATCTGACTCTTCTCTATTAAAGTTAATTATTTCTGACTGGTTCTGTTTCAAAACCACATATAAAAAAGATACATGTTATTATATACCTTTATATACATATAGGTATACTAAGTTATAACGACAGTATGATCCAGTATGGGCTCTGGCTCCGAACAAACAAACGTTCGTTGGATACGTATTACTTAAATAAATATATAAGCAAAGGACTTATACCCATAGTGCAAACAAAGGAATTAATCAATATTTAAGTTAATTCGTTCCTATTATACATATATATGTAAATATATACCTTGAAAAAAACCTCCAGAAAAACATTGATGTTGGCGAAAGAAAAATCCATTTGTCTGATCACAAAAACGTAATAACAGGCTACCGTAAAAAAACATATTATAACAGGTTACCATAAAAAAACATATTATAACAGGTTACCTTAAAAAAAACGTATTATAACAGGTTACCTTCAAAAAAACATGTAATAACAGGTTACCGTCAAAACAAATATGTTATAACAGGTTACCGTCAAAAAACATAATATTACAGGTTACCGTAAAACACATGTAATGACAGGTAACCGTCAAAAATTTGTATTAACGGGTTACTGTCAAAGAGACATTAACAGGTTACTGTCACAGACACATTCACAGTTTACCTTCAAAAACTAGTATTTACAGATTATTGTCAAAAACATATAAATGGACATGTATGTTAAAAAAGTACACCATGGGGCTGTAAATAGTTTTTGTCGCTTAAAAACAATTCTTTTGTTTATATACCAATTTTCATTTGCATTGATGTTGTTTTAAAATGATGTTTTCCAACAACAAGAGGCTCAGAGGGCCTGTATTGCTCACCTGAATATTTAAGCATTCATAGCAAAATATTCTCATTAAATATTATACTATACTACAAATATTTTACTCTGCTCCATCTGTTGAAACTACCAGTCAAATATTATTATATGATTCTATGCTTTTTGGTTCTTCTTCAGAAATTGTTCGACATATTTTTCCCTGTGACCTTCTAAGTAGGTCAAGGTCATTTTTCTTCTCAAACTGTGTTGGCTCTATCCCAAGAACCTACCAGCCAAATCTTATGAACCCATTCCTTTTGGTTCTTCAGAACAAATCGTTTGAAATATTGCTGACTGTAACGGGATGAGCGTTTGTCTATCTATGTAGATAATGAAACACTGACACTGTCCTACAGTACACACATATTTATTTACAATGACATATAATGACTAAGAAATACATATAGCACCTGATTCCCACACCCTTTCACACCTTTGACAACAAATTACAAAGCAGAACTAAATTACATAGCAGAACTAAATTACATAAGCAGAACTAAATTACATATGGGCTGTGATCCACTATTGCTGTAATTTATATATATATATATATCATATCGTCAATATTTGTAGTCTACCACTGGCACTGTACAAGTGGGCAGTATTCCACAAATGATGTACAATGTTCCGTAATTGTTACCAGCACCGTCACACTATACTAGCGGGCAGAGTTCCACTTTCAGTGTACAACGTTCCAGTCACATGCCTTCACACTCCATAGCCGTGGACAACATCCAGCATCAGTGAAGGTGGTATACATACTGGCCCTTCATCCCTCATCGGACAGCCTGGACCACTGGTTTACCTCATCAGACGTCGGCTAATAGCACCGCTATCACTCGCCACCACAGTCTTAGGCTAACCCAGACACACCATGACCTCATCGGCACCATCGGACTCAACAATATCGGGATTAAACTACAATATAATTAATACGATCTAATCACTAACTATTCCCTTTCATTTCATAACTTCAGTTTAATTATATTCAACAAAATCACGCTGAAACTAATATAACAGTGGAAAATATGGCG
>JAUMHH010026615.1:0-10493 GCA_032359455.1 Chlamys rubida
TCTAGTCGCAGGTTTAGCCTGCCATTATCAGTCTAGTCGCGGGTTTAGCCTGCCATTATCAGTCTAGTCGCGGGTTTAGCCTGACATTGCCTCCCAGTGAGGTGAGACATTTATTATGCACCGCTCAACAAAGTTGGCAGAGCAAATACAAACTTTTTACATTTGTCTAAATACAAACAAATTCAAAATGATTATCACAGATTTTCTCTTCAAACTTACAAAATAGTCAGTCACACTGTAGAGAATGCCTTTTAATCGTTTTTAATTTTAACCCTTTCACCCCTATGTAACTTTAGTAGACTCTACCATACATTGATATGGATGAGTCCATTATGCTCTACAGTGTTGTAGGGTTAACTTTCATGAAAGGACAAGGGGCTTTAAGGGTCATTTCCGGCCTCGTCAGGGTATTAGTCATTGTATTTGTAATCTGGAATAAATGAAGTACGCAAATATGAAATTTCAAATTCATTTGACAACGGGTTTAGGAGATATGGCATTGCAAAGAAAGACATAAACCTGTGTGTTTTCATAATAAAATGCGTAAATATCGTCTTTTGTGCGCTATATGGTTAAAAAAAATGCAATTTTGAAGGAAACGGTTCTGTTCCTATGGTAGGGCATCTACGCACTGGGGAAAAAAATTCACCGAGAAAACTAGTCCTAATTAACAGAAATTGGTAAAAAAAAAAATGAAATTTTTACTTTTTATGAGGCCAAAATTGACCCATAATGCCCTTTGCAGTTTTCATCAAAAAGGCACCCAAATTATGTATATTTTGGTGCATATTTGAGTTTGAATAAGTTGTTTGATTTCAATAAATTTACAGTTGTCAAGGAAGCGACACCTAAAAGAAGTATATTTTTATTCATATTTGTGTTTCTGGAGCATATTTCAAAAACTGTTGCAGATTTGATCTTCAGACTTTACACACGAGTTAATCACCCTGCAAAGGGTGCCTTTTAATATTTTCACTTTTCTGATTCCAAGATATATATTGTAATGAAAATGGAGCCCAAAATACCTATATTTGAATTTCTGTAACATATCTCAAATACCAGTTCTGATTTTATCTTCAAACTTCACATATAAGTCATCATCCTGATTTCAAAATATATTTGATTGCAATTCCAGAGCATATGTCAAAAAACATAACAGATTTGATTCTCAAACTTGCCACAGAAGTCTAGCTCAATGCAGATGGAAGCTTTTTGCTGTTTTAAATTTTCTGAATGATCTTTTACTCTTGAGGTTATCTTCAAAATAGCATAATTTCCAAAATTGGAGAGAAGAGAGAGAAAAAAAACTTGATCTGAGACTTTGTCTCTTGCAGAAGACATGCTTTTATTTCCAGACTTTTCAAGTGATAAAAACTAATGCAATTTGTGAGCTTTTATCAATATTTAAGTGTGCTGATGTTTTTCATGTTTGATTATATTTAAAACAATGTTGTGATGATTGTAGTGTATTAATGTGGAAGTGCTCTCTACTTTGTTTCCTCAGCATGTATTCCAGGACCAACACAAGTCTTTCATCAGGGAAAAAAAGAATTATGAAACCCTGGACCACATGATTCGGACAGGCCCTAGTACCGCCCGCTTCCTACAGAGGGTGCTGCTGAAGCACTGTACCAACCATCGCACAACGGATACTAATAAAAGGTACATCTCAACGTCTCTATACTGTATAAATAAATAAATATTCTAAATGTGCCATGACCAGTTATAAGAACACCACAGATTAGTTGGTGTTTGAAGGGTCTATTAGCCTTAAAAATTTACTTTTTGTCATTGATCTAGCCATCTCCATTCTTAACAAACATTAATCAAGATTTAATCAAACTTCATACAGTGGATATATAGAAAAAAAACGTGAATAGTCAAATGAATTTACTAGGGCTGCAACGATATACCGTATTTTTTGGTGTCACGATACTTTCTAATGTATTGTACCAAATTGTTTTGTTTGCCTGTATTGTGATACACTAAGTACTTAAATTATCAATTAATTTTTATGTAACTCCAAAAAAGTAAACTTACATTTTGTTAATCATGTCATGTCATGCCCAAAAGTACTAGAAATTATACAAAAATATATTTTGATAGTATTTACTATTGAAGTCTATGACAAAATCCTGCACTCAATCATTATGAAGTTGACCTTTTAGGCAGATATTTGTATCGTGATATGTATCATATCGAAAGCATTATTTTGCCGCTGTTTGAGCAGATATGTTACAGTAAATGTAAGGATGTAATGATTGTTGGTATATTTCCGTGAGTCGGATGAAATGAAATGGTTCTTTGAAGGTTTCAGTATTAGTAAGATAACATGTAAAGTTTGTATATTCCGGTAAGTCAGATGAAAGATAATGATTGTTTGTATATTTCCGTGAGTCAGATGAAATGAAATGGTTCTTTGAAGGTTTCAGTATTAGTAAGATAACATGTAAAGTTTGTATATTCCAGTAAGTCAGATGAAAGATAGTGATTGTTTGTATGTTTCAGTGAGTCAGATGAAGAGGTTTTACTGATAACGCCAGGAAAGGCAGCAGCGAAGGCAGCAGCAAAGGCAGCAGCTAACGGTAATAAAAAACCACAACAACTAAAGAGTCCCAGGAAGGGCAGACAACCAGCTGTTACAACGGACTCCAATAAACCTAAAGAACACAGGGAAAAGAGGAAAAAACCAAAGGACTTGAAGCCAGAAATAAAAGTGTCAGACAAACAAACTCATTTTGTGTCTAAAACAAGTGGAAGTAATACAAAAACACTTGACGATCAATCTGGCAAAGTGGAAGGAAATAAAAGTAATCAGTCTAAAGAAGATACATCTGTTAAACCAGTTGAGGAGAAAAAAGTATGTGAACTTAAGAAAGACAATAATTCAAACAGTGTCGGTCCAAAAGTATCCTTAACCTCCACCAAAGATTCTGAAACATTAAATGCAGTGATAGATCAAAAGAATGTGGACCGTTCTCCTGAAAAACGAAGCTGCACAAGTGACGGATTGGACATGAAGAACCATGTCGTGCCTGTGAGGACGAGAAATTGTCTTGGTGTTTATCCAAACATGTCACCCAGTCGAGTCTCCTGGGCATGTCGCCAGTCGCTATCTGCTGACGAAGATTCTCAAAGTGGGTCCAACAAACCAGATAAAGCTTTGTGTGTGAGGGTGCTGGACAGTCCTAGTGTAGCCAAGGAAAATATACCTGCAGGAACTCTATCGCTAGACAACCAGATATGTAAAGATAAGAACAACAAACGGCCTGATTGTGAAATCAAAGGAGAGATTCCCCTAGCAGGTGATCGGATAAGAGCGCTGCGTGAATCAAGGTCACGATCAAAGCAAGGTCATCAGTCTCAACAACCTACAGAAACATCTCTTAGAAAAGAGAAACGAGTGTGGGAAAATTTGGAGGACATCCAAGACAAATTTGATGAAGTTGATGGTGATTATTCTTCAATGACAATTTCCAAGAAATCTCATGCTCTTGTTGAATCACCAGATATTTCTCTTAGTCCGCATACAGGATCCAATGTAAAATGTCCAGACATTGGTTCTTCTCCGAGGAAGGGGAGAGCCTGCAGACCGTTAGTAATGACAGTAGTTGAGGTTGAAAGTAAGGACAGAGGTGCAAGCAGTCAAGATGAGCTTGACCCCAGTCAAGTTTTAGACTCAACCTCAACTAGAACTAGGAGACAGTCGCCGGTTAAAGATACAAAATGTCGGGGTAAGGACGAGCTTGACCCCAGTCAAGTCTTGGACTCCACGAAAAATACAAAATGTCGGGGCAAGGCCAACCTTCACTCCAGTCAAATCATAGTTGATTCAGTCACTACTAGAACAAGGGCTGAATCACCGATTAAAAATACAAAAGGCCGGGGTAAGGCAGAGCTTGATGCCAATCAAATTTTGAACTCAACCATAGCTAAAACTAGGAGTCGGTCACCGGTTAAAAATACAAAATGTCAGGGTAAGGATGTGCTTGATGCAAGTGAAGTTAAAGATTCTGTCACTACTAAAACTAGAAAGCGGTCACCAGTGAAGGACAGAAATATAGATAAAAATTGTCGAGGTAGGGTAAAAATTGATTCCACAAGTCCAGGAGTATCTACAGAATCAAACATTTCAAGGACGTCAGATAAACTGTGTACAGGAAAATCTTGTGAAGAAAGATCTGTACAACTGCTGAACTCACCAAGAGCTCGGAAAAAGGTTATAAATCATAATGATGAAAAACACCAGTGGCTTGAATCGAATGATGAAAATGGTTTCGTGGAAAAACGAGTTAGAAATCATTCTTCTAAAACAAGATCCGAAAAATATCTTAATAAAGTCGAGACATCTATGGACAGTGAACCTGTGTCACCAAGGAAACACCTACGAATTAGAGAATCTTATCTTGAACCTGTGTCACCCCGAAAACACAAACGAAGCAGAGAATCGCATCCTGCAAAGGACTCTCAACCCACCTTGTCAAGTCCTCTGAAACCAGAGAGTACACAGGATATTCATCATTCACCAGCTTTAAGGAATCCTCAGGAAAAATTTGAAGAAACTTATTCTGGAAAAGTTGTTTCAAAGAAAGACAGTAATGCTGATGCAAAAGAAAACTTCAAATGTAAAAACATGAAATCATCACTCACAGAAAACATGGACAATAAACAACATAGAAAGATTCAATCATCCACAAAAGTGCAAATAGAAAATTCAGAGGGAAAGTCAACTGCCACTGACATCAATCTAAACACAAGTTCAACATATGTGCCTGAAACTATGGATGCAGGGTTTTACGTTAACTGTATGGAGATGGTGAAGAAAAGGTCCCAGATACGTCAAGAGGCACAGAAGAATCGGTCAAATAGTTTGGGAAGTCCTCACAGTAGCAGCAGTGTTGCGTCTAGACTTGACGGCACACCACGCAAGAGGATCACAGTGACAGTTTCTCCAGTCAGGTCAAGTAAATCTGCTCCAAATGATCGTCATCAGAGACAGAATGTCAAATCAAATACAAATGTGGGGAATGCTACCTCAATTAACTCACCAGGTGTTCCGGGGGGAAATGCCTTTAATGCCAAAGAGCAAACTAAAACACCAACAAATACACCAAGTGCTGAATCAACTTGTCAAAGTAGTAAGAAAAAATCTTCTGTGAATCTTGTCCGAATTTCATCAGGAATACCAACTTCGGGTCTGATAGATGGTAGAAGTGAGAATCGTTCAAAGGGCAGTATATCAACCAACCCACATCCTGATGGGAAACGACGGCACAGACCACTACATAATGACAGGAAGGAGATGTCTTCAACTGTAAAACTTTTATCGCCAACACTACACCATAAAAGTGACAATTTTGAAAGGAGTCCTTCCCCGTTGTTCAATAGATCTCCAAAATATAACAAGAGCAGGAAATCTCATGATAAACACCACAGAAAATCATCAAATTCCAAAGTGAGGAAGTCAGTAGTGTACGATCCTTATGACATCAGGAATCTTTCTCCACTCAAACAAGGTCAGAATGTTTTTAGCAGTCCCAAAAGTGGGTACAGTGGTGAAACATCGCGGTCAAAAAAGAAAAATCGAAACTGGAGGCCATCTCAGAAACATTCTTCCGAAGTAAAATCGTCAAATTCCAAAAAGCTTCAGAAACTCAAGCTCCCTGATCCAGCTACTACTAAGAGATTACATATAGAGGCTCCACAGAGTGACGTCACTGATTCACATTTAACGCGTGAAAAAGATTCAAGCAAGGGCAAAACTACCAGAGAAAACGTATCTGAGCATAGACAAGAAGTTTCTACAGAAAAAGACCAGCAGTCCAGCAAGCGACGACACCGTGCTAGACAAAAACTGGAGCTGGATGGTAACATTACCGGGGGTAAAGAGGAATACTCTGTCCCGTCTATAGATTACATTCCAATAGCAGCTGATGATACTGATGATCGATTTATAGCAATCAAGAAACTCGAAATAAGTGACCTCACTATCATAGAACATGAAGAGTGTGAACTGTATTCAAAGAAAGAAAAACAGTCTGGTGGTGCTGAACACAGTAAACAATTGACTAGCAATTCAGCAAAACATAGAAAAAGGAAAATCAGCCAACGTGATTCTGGTGTTGGGTCTTGTAAAGAAAAGAATGATAAAGGACATTCTAAAAAAGTTGGTCGTTCTAATTTAAAATGGCAAACTTCAGCTGTTCAAATGTCGCCCAAGGCTAAAACGGTGAAATTGAACAAGAGCTGGACATTGCTGAGTGATCGCAGCATGGCTAAAATACTACAGAGCGATGGGGATGACGTGCCTTTCGAAGGATTTCAGCCAGAACATGCAACGGGCAGAAGTCTTCTTGGTAGTGAAATGTCATATGTAGAAACTACGGAGGTGGACTTGGAGGGAAACTCGGATCATGAATGGGAACTGGAACACGATGAGGGGGTTGAGGAAGAGGGGAAGGATTATATTGACTATGTAAACTGTACATTCACATCACCAGGGAAACACACTGACTCGTCCTGGGACGAGACATTTGATAATTACATTGACAACCAGTTCAACAGGTCAAAGCCAAGTGATGCTAAGTTGAGCACGAGCTTCAACATTGTCGCTGGGCACTCCAGTCCAAGAACATTCGGTTCCCCAAGGCGACACAGGCACCAGCAGAGAGGACTAACCCCAAACAAAAGGAAGGCTGATGTGGCAGAATGTTCAGACCTGCCAACTGAGGTTTTAGGGATAAATCATACCCCAAAAAGGAGAAAATTGAACAAGATAGCAACAGGAGGGGGCGCTGAAACAGGTGTGGAACGTGTGGATGAAGAGATTGAATTTAATTACTGTAGTCCTCAGAAATTAAAGGAGGTCTTCAGGCCACAGAACAAGATAGGTACTGAAATTGTCCTCTCATCAAGTCCGCTGAAGTGTCGAGGGGGTCTTTTTACTTCCACCCCGCACACTGCACGACAGAACAAGAAAGTCTCAGAAAGAGGTAATTCTCTTGATCTACCAGCTTTGTCAGACTCCAAATCACAGACTTTGACAGGAAGTGATGACAAAGTGAAAACAAAGTCGGGGCATCACAGGAATAAAAGTACAAAGACATCTTCTTCACAGGAAAGTGTTGGTGGTGACGGTAGTAAACAGTCACACAGATCTAATAAACATCGACACAAGTCACACTCCAAACATTAACACCACCAAACACATCAGTACAAAATTATACAAATCACAATCCAGACATTAACACCATCAAACAGATCAGTACAAAATTATACAAATCACAATCCAGACATTAACACCATCAAACAGATCAGTACAAACTTATACAAATCACAATCCAGACATTAACACCATCAAACAGATCAGTACAAAATTATACAAGTCACAATCCAGACATTAACACCACCAAACAGATCAGTACAAAATTATACAAATCACAATCCAGACGTTAACACCACCAAACAGATCAGTACAAAATTATACAAGTCACACTCCAAACATTAACACCACCAAACAGATCAGTACAAAATTACACAAGTCACAATCCAGACATTACAGATGATTTCATCACACAGAATGTGTTCATATACAATTTATGTTCAACAAATTGTTTTTTTTTAAATGCTTATACTGCAAAAGTAGACATTTTTGCATGTGGAAATGTTTCCATTGCCAACGATTCTGAAACTTGCATATTCTAAATTTCTGAAGAATCTGTATTAAAATGAATATATTCTTGTCACTGGATATTTTTGCCCTCAATATGAAACTCGAGCATTTCCACACTGCAAAAAAATCACTTTTACAGTACACAGTATGTAGATTGCTAAAATATATCTTGTCTGCTCTAGATCTGTTTATATAACATTCGGCCATTATCAGTGACTTGTTTTGGAAAAGGATTCTTGGTGTGTTTGTAAGCAATTTCTTGCCAGGAAATCTAACATGTACCTCCAAACCATCAAAGAATGTGTTCACCATGCTTTAAGGAAGATGTCCAGAAATAAATATGGGAGGTGTTGGAGGAAGTAGGGTCTTGTGCCCACAACCTACAAGACCTGTTATGTATACTGGGAAATGTTCGCCACAGAGTAATAGGTCGTTTACACTATACATGTATAATAGGGCAAATGTATCATGTATGAATGTTAGTAAAAAGTATCGCATATTTAGCAAATATGATATGAAGGGTAAAATGAAGACTTGGAAAATATTTGAACTGGCAAAAATTTCCTGGTATACAAAATATCCCCGATATTTATATCTGGACAGTTCCTAAGTTGAGAAAGTTTATTACGGACATCATATTTTGTCAAGTATGCACTGTTAAGACATATGTGCAATCTACTCTTGTTAAACGACTACATCATGGCATCGAGATATTTCACCAGGCAGCTCTCCATTTAATACATTATTATTTCATTTCGATTCATACATCATTATTAAAATATACATGTTGTTCAGGTTGTATAAGGGATAAAACAAGCCACAGGGTCATGAAACAGATTCAGACTTGAGTCAAAATTTTCACTGTGTTAAAGTTCAAATTTAATTCTGTGTTGACATATATATTAAAGGCATTAGTATAAACTGTTGAACAGGAAAAGTTGAATTTCAATATGGTCTCTTTCATAAACCTGAGGTACTCGTATGTTATTGTTTAAGACTACTTTTGTCATACTCCATAAGATGCATAGTTGTTGTAGACTAGTCATGTTGCATGTATGAAGGTCAATTGAAATCATTCTGATAACTTTTGAATTAAATGGATGGGATTGAAACATTTATAGATAGTCTAAATCATACAGCAGGAGTTACTCTAGCCTGAGATTCCTCTGGCCCTGACACCAGCCTTAGACATCTTGACAGATAGATGTCTGGTGTAGGCCACCCAGACATCTATCTGTAAAAATGTCTAAGTTAGGGGCCTGTTCGTTTATGCGGAACAACCGGTTTGGCCATTTATAAATGTAACAATTTCGGGTATAAATCCTGACGGACATGCAAATGTTTATGCCGGCCTTGCAAAGCTTTGTCAAGGCTCGCCTGAAAGCAGCATCTGATTACTAGGTCCGACCTTATTTAATAACGAACAACAGTGGTCCGACCGGTTTGACCGTTTAAACGAAAACGGCCCTGGTGTCTGGGGCAGAGTACCCACACCAGACATCTATCTGTCAAAATGTCGGAGGCAGAGGAATCTCGGGCTAGAGTTACTCTAAAGTTACTTTCTGTGATGTGCAAGACATTCTGTGTTGTCACTCACTGATATTTACAATTGTGATTTGATGTCTTAAATGTGTTTGATGTTTTGGCCATAATCTGACGGAATACTTTGTACATCAGTTTGATATGTGGGAGTGATGTAATCTGATTGTTTTCATTTGTATCTGACATATCTCTTTTTGTTTTCTGATCATAATTACAGAATTTATTTTTATATATATATATATATTTTTGCGTTTATTTGACAGCAGTTGGTATACAACAACTCTACTGTCGGGTAACATACATAATGTACCTTATATTACTGACATGAGCAATGGAACTTTAATTTTATGAAAGTGTTGAATATATTATTGTATATTACCCACAAATTAGAAAGAAAGGGGGGGGGGGGGGTAATGTGATAAGAACTCTGCAGGGAGTTTTGGTGTAAAAAAAGGTATGCAGTTCCCTACAGGAATATTTGCCATAAGAAGGTGGATTTAATATTCTAAAAAATAGAAGTACCTTTTAGGGTGATTTTTTCCTGAGTAACCGAAAGAGATGTGTGAAAGGGATGTGCCGAGTGGTAGTTCTTCATAGAAGGAGATTTGTCCAAAGAAAGGTGGGGTGCATGTGTACTGTAATTTCCATGCTATTTGTTCTCTGTAGAATCGATTGTCCTAAGAAAGGCAGGGTTAGCATGTACTATAATCAACATGTGATATGACCATATACATGTAGCTACATTTCATTTGTCAAAACTCTTTTTTTGTAACCATTCTAAAAATGAGCACTGACATTGCTGTATTCATGATTTAGGTCACTAAGAATTCCTCCATCATCAAGGTCACATTTTCAATCGCTCCACAACTAATCTTATGTAAACTAAGTTTTAGAGGGAATGAAGTCTATATATTGATTAGGTCAAAGGTAAAGGTCACTGTCTATAAATAATTTTTTGGGAATTTGTTAGTTTCTGGACAGAACATCAGATCTTAACCAAATTTATATGGATATTGCCCCTTTGGAAGATGAATAGCTATTGACTTCAGGTTCTAAGGTGATAAAATATGGTCACGGTGGTTATAAATAAACTTATTTCTGTGATATGTTTGTTTCTGGAATCTGGAAAAAAAAGAAGAAAAAATCCAGTGTATTATCAGTTTTTTGTGCGAAACCAAGAGCTTATTGAGGGAGCATATGTCGGTTAACCCTTTCACCCCTAGGTAACTTTAGTAGACTCTACCATGCATTGATCTGGATGAGTCCATTATGGTCTACA
>JAUMHH010026626.1:0-10493 GCA_032359455.1 Chlamys rubida
AATGCTAATAGCTAGATATTTGAAGGCTGCAATTGCGGAAACGTTTAGCAAAACAGCTCTGGTAAAGTTACTATTAACAGGCAGGCCATGGTTCCGTTCTCACTATGCTTCTCCGCGATGTTCGATGGTTGCGTAAAAAACCCCGAAATGAGCTTGATCCTGGTTCTTCTGGCCTATCATTCAGCTGTGGAATTTTCCCGTTTACATGATTATGACATCGTAATTATCACCCAACATCTAATGATAATTTGCTATCTCGCCTCGTTAGTCCGGTACCTTTAAGAAGAATTTGTACCACATTTTACTTGATTGTGCACAGGAAATATTATTTATCTTATTTCAATGTCCTTATGTGCGCTGTACAAAGGAAAGAATATATCACATAAGTAGGAATTTCATATCTATATATTGGTATGCTAGTTAAAAGAATTCTATTAACTGCAATAAGTGTACATTAAGTACTGCATTCAAGTTGTAACCATTCTCTAGTTATAACAAAAAGATGTTTATATAAAATTTGTAAAATTATGAAACAAATTTTCCGAGCTTGTATAAATCACTCTTGCTGGCCTGGATGGAAGCGCACATAGGGTCTTGATGTGGGAGGAAACCGGAATACCCGGAGAAAACCCGTGTGAGCGGGTATGTGACACCATACTTGCATGTACTTCGCGCACGAGCGTCTTGGTAAAAAGCGAGTGCGATGCCCATCCGATCACCCATCACAATATATTGGAGCCAATATCGGAAACAATGGAAAATGAGACTTTATGAATTTTAAAAGACACTGTTGCTTCAGAAGTGACTTCTTATATTACTAGACCGAAAAAGTAGACCATGGCCGCTTTGCACAGAAGCTACACTTACATGTACGTCAGTGAATTGATTGAAGATTTAAGTATGTATAACTTAGCTTTTTAAAAAACAATTTCCAAAGACACAAGAAAATAATTGAGATGACTTAACATTAGTAAGGGCCTCATGGTAAAGATTTAAATTATGTCCTTTGTTTACCATATTACAATTATACCGTCCATAAAACTAAAGAACGTCAGGCTAAACAGGGTTTCGGATTACGCAGGTTTTATTCGTCGTTCCATTGAAAAATGAAAACTGTCTTAAGCGTTCATGAATGAGATAATACAAATAGGATTTCGGATCATACACAATCGGACTCCGTTAAAGATCTTCCGTAAAGTACAGGGTCCGGTTAACCCAGGTTGCGTTCCATACGTCTGTCATCAAACGAAGAACTCTAAGGACCAGTTTTATGCGGGAAAATAACGCAAAAGTGGGATTATCAACTTACCAGAAACAAAATTAGGCTACGCAACTTTAGATCGCATGTTCAAATATGTATGTCCTGGCGCAGTAACGTCATTCCAATATGTTGATATGTTCCCTTGTTCCCAAGTTCCTTGACACATGTCAAACATTATGAGACCTGACAGGGTGGGTCTAACCGCTGTACGGTCCAATTCTGTCTCAGAAGGCAGTTTTACTGCGGAGTCCTTTGATGAGAATACGATTGGACGAAATAATAATTTAATCAAAGCCTTCGACTCAAGTTTTCAATCTAATCAAAATAAACGTCACTCTCCTTGTAAAACAATAGCCATGGAGGGCAGAAAACGCGTCCCCAAGTCCGTTGATTCGACTTATGAAATCATCCTCGGATATCTTTGATGTTCACGAGAAATTTCGTCAATATACGCCATAATTTTATTGTGTTGATATGTATGATGTGAACTTCAAATTTTATTGCCGTCACCGATATCTCTCGTCAATGTTGGCGCGAGGTTTCGTTAACAGTGTTGGATCCCCTGGGCTGTACTCTAGAAGGCATGGGACTCCTGGCGTCTTGGGCACCTCGATCGTGTCAGGCCTGTAAAAATGATATAAAAATTAGAATTTAGGTAAACCTACCTACCAGCCAAAAATGCTATTATAATATACATAAGTGTTTTCCAATCAGGAACCGGGAACTTTTATTGTTTTCTCGTTATACCGTTTAATCGTGGACCGAGCATGGCGTGGAGTCAAATTCAAATTATGGCGGAAATTCCAGAACGAGTTCCATTGCCATTTGTCGCCTGACGGAACTGGTAACCACAGAAAACACGACACTGTTTCCGCCGGAAATGGATGTTCACATCATGGTCTAGGTAAAACAGTTCAAACACCTCTCTGCCCTCCCCCAAAAAACGAATATAATTTACTTTATATTATGAACCATATCCTAAGTGTTAAAAAACATGCATTTAAATCGTAAGATATACATCTCTGAAATCTATAATTTTTTTGCAACAGTTAAGTTACTGTATAGTGCTTATTTTTCGATGTTTTTTTTTGTTATACCTGTCTCGCGGCCTTTCGAAATACGCGAAATATATACTCTACGAAGTGATTGACTTCCTGACTGAAAGAGAGTTGT
The DNA here is from genome assembly GCA_032359455.1 of Chlamys rubida. Classification (NCBI taxonomy): domain Eukaryota; kingdom Metazoa; phylum Mollusca; class Bivalvia; order Pectinida; family Pectinidae; genus Chlamys; species Chlamys rubida. Next base: position 2,435 of record JAUMHH010026626.1, read on the forward strand.
ATAGAAAATATTATCGGTAAGTGAGGATTCCGTAAATTTTAACCCGACAAATTCGTTCAAGATCAATACCACGAAACTTGGACCTCGCGAAAACAAGCGATATATATGATACACAATGTAGTAATAAATCAAAGCTACATTATCGGTAATTGAAGGTACGGATAATGTGCCTTTAAGACTTGCAATCGTACCTTATACCATTTTTTCTTAAAAGAAAAAAGTCTCCCAGGATTCACACATAAACAAGCACCCAGAAAGGCCCGGATGTCAAAATGTCTATTTCGTACGAAAACGCTTTAAGTGATGTTAATAATCGCTAAATTGTGTCCAAAACACTAAATAAAAGTCTATAACGTTTAAGAGAAGCTGCTATATCGTGTCCGTTTTCCACGCCCAGAAATGACTATACACAAGTACGGCATATACTGTACAATGTAAATGCATTAACAAAACGTTTGTTCCTTTGTATTTAACGCTTTATAAGTTAACTGGAATTCTGAGTTCAGTAACCTAGACATATATCACAGACAACGAGATAAGGACACAAAACGATACACGAATCGTGTCCTAGTATAATTGGGCCCAGCATTTTCAATGGACACAAAGCGGTACCAAAAGGAGTTTAGAACTCCAAAGTGGGCTAAGGGACAACGTCATGACACTCAGTTGTCACAGAAATAACGACAGGGAGGAATAATAGAAAACAGTTTACAACACGGCAGAAGGGGCATTAGAGAAACCCATTAAGAAGTGAAAAAGGACACCGATATGACAGAGGGAAGGCATCAATACGGCAACAAATCCCAATATAATTTAGGCACCGATTAAAAAATCAATTTGCTGGTTCCGTGTGTAAGTTTCAAGAATAAAAGTCTCATAATGGACAACGTTTGTGAACCATTATGAGCAAGGCCTGTTGAGTCTGGTTGCGAACAAGACTCGTGACTTACTGTGAGAAAGACCCGTGTCTCATTGTGGACACGACCCGTACCTAACACCACGTGCTTCCCAGAGATATTATCCTCTTGTGTCACTTACATCGAACGCGTTATTGAAATCCGTGTTAGGTTTTCAAACTGAAATTATATACAGCTGTTCCAGAGTAAAATAAATAGATTTCAAGGGCACATCTCCTTTAAATATTGATACCTTAATCTGCAATGCTTGTCTGCTTTCTATGTACACAATTAAAAGTAACGATATTACAAAGAGTCAAAGCTGCACCCTGGGGAACGACGGGAAGCTGGCGGTTCTTACAATCCAATAACGGCTTTGACAATTGAATAACATAGAGCTTATCATGTTTGCCCTTTTCGAAAATGACAAGCACGTGACCTTCATTTCACGGTCACGTAGTTTTACAGATATTTCTTATTTTTAATCTTGGGAATATACTGAGATCACATTAAAGAAGCAGCTAGATCGGTTACAGCTTTACAGGGCTATGTACCTTGAGGGGGGGCTAGTAGGAGTATTTACATTTGCGTAGCATAGCCACTAAACGAATCTACCAAATGAAAAAAACATTTTTAAAGGAGTTGAACAGTTTTTTTCAATCTTCATATCGGTATAAGCGAAAGACGGTTATATTATTGAAGAATCTGTATCTTCAGCGCAAATTGTATTCCTGGAACAGCCTCATGTCATCCAAATGTTCACTTCTTACGAAAGTCTCGCGTTAGCGAGGTGAGAGAAGCGTCAAAATACATGACCAAACTGCGTTCATAGCTGTGTGAACGCAATTTATTCTTGTAGTGTTTACAAAGTGTATAGTTGATATATGTCTACTTAGTAGTATGAAAGAAAATTAAATTCATAAACTGTAAATAATAATAAAAATAATTTAATTAATGAAATAAATGAAATATAATTTATAAACCGTAATTTTCATATTTGTCATTATTATGACACTTGGCGAACAACTTTGAAACAATTTCTCAGTTGACTAAGATTAAGTACTCTTCTGCTAAAATCGTTTCAAAGACGATGCACACAAAACAGGTATTTTAGACAACACATTTCATTCGTTGAGGAGTGATTACTTTAGGATGTAAATATATGGATTGAACGAATTTTCTCTTTATCTTGATCCTGCCGGTATGAACTAGAGTGAATAACAAGCTTATTTCTTGAAACACTACTTTCGTAACGCGCTTGTTAGAAATGAATCTATTTGGCAGAACTATGTATTTTCGATTCCAATTCTTTTATCATCGTAAGTGATAAAACGTATTGATTATCAGGCGTGCGTAGACATAATACATTAGTATACGATAGTGGAGTTCAAGTCAAACACATTCATCATTTCAAAGACGAGAGGGGTTATCTAATGACGAAGGTTGTCTCTAGGTCACGTGGTTAGTAATGTCTATATAACAGCGTGTCTGATTGGATTATATTGATCACGTGACGGGGCAATAAAACATCGAATATATATCCCTTATTCGGAGCCTCTCTGGATAAGAGTCACCTGAGATCCGAGTGACTGAAGCAGACGACAGGCAATGACGCGTCAACCCGAGCATCTTTGAAAGTGGATTATTGCTAAATTTCGGCATGATAAAATATTGCTCTTGTGGTATGGAAGCTCGATTCTTTGTTGAAACATGAAACATAATTTCTCTTGGACAAGGGCAACAAAGATATACTAAACCTGGTATATTGTGATAGTATATGCAAGTATGGTGTCAGCGATACTATGGTTTGAAAAATTATTGACGCAGACAATTATCTTCTTTTCTCTTCAATGTTATGTGAAGTTTAGATTGTTAGACAGTGTGCTGACACAGGAACTTGATATATTGTTTTATTTTTAAAAAGTAAAATTTGCTTCGATAAATACCGTTAGATACAAGCGACACTTTGATGAAGAAAAATAAATAATCGTGTCTGGCTAAAATCCATATATATATATACATTGTTTGACTTTAGGGAGAAATAATTACAGTCGCCATTTTGTTTATGTTGCCGTATGTCTCCCCTACCTAACTTTTTTATTTTATTTTACATAATACCAACTTTTTGATCGCAGAAAAAAAATAGTGACTTCCGAGCTCGCAGGAAACTATAGCGGTAGTTGTTCTATCTACACAAAGTGTATTTTTACGACATTCAAAATGTCTTTATGTATACCCTACAATTCACAGGCCAAGTTGGCAATACTATTTCCGTAAGTGTCTAAATGCAACAAGTTCGCTTTAAAATTAAATTACACCTATCGATGATTTTCTCGGGTTAAATACGGCTTTCAACGTTTGGAGGTGAACTGTTTCTGTGCTGCAATGACACTAAGGTAAAAGTTTAACGAATTCATCTATGAACCCTGATTGGGGCTATGAGTCCTAAAGGTTTATGAATCTTAATATAAACTATTAAACAACTTATCACAAGTTATATTCATCACGCTTATGGATCGGATGTTAGCGCTCTGTGGGTCTTAGTGTGGGAGGAAACCGGAGCACCCGGAGAATACCCACGTGTTCGGGCAGGTGACCATTCACGTTCGATCGGGGAATCGAACCCCGGTCGTCTTGGTAAGAGGCGAGTGCGTTATCCACTGCGCCACCCGACCACCCTTTATGAATCTTTAATATAGTATATACAAACTTGACGGATGCTTGGAGCTTGACGAGATATTTTGAGCTCAACATGTTCAACTGAGCTTGACATGAAGCATGACGAGAGATTTGGAGCTCACCATGTGCAACTGAGCTTGACATGAAGCTTGACGAGAGATTTGGAGCTCCACATTTGCATCTTAGCTTGATATAAAGAATGAAGAGAATTTTTAGAGCTTTATATAAACAGGGGTTTAAGAGCCAGACAGGAGATATGGAGGTTTACTGAGTTATGCGTCTTTACAGAGCTATGAAGTGATCGAGGAAATATGGATATTGACATTCGCTATGAGTATCTTAACGATGGGAAACTGACACCTTTCTTGGCAACGCAGGATATATTGAGCCTAAAAGGAGACGATAGCGTTCTGGCGGGTGACATGGAGCTTAATAGGATATAAGTGTTACTTTGCAGTAGATATAAACAAGGAAATAGGAAATATGCGCTTGACAGATATAAATTAATCTTGAGAGAATATGCGGAGCTTAACAGAATTAAATGGTGCTTGAATCTTGACCGTGGATTTAACGTATAGCTTGTCATGGTATGTTAATCCTGATACTTGACAGAAAATATATGATCCTTTTCGCCTGACTATTTTGTTTTTATTTTTATTTTGTTTCACGTCCTGTTAAACGCAAAGGTCAATAAAGGACACTTGACCAGGCGGATCTTAACAAAGAACCTGTTCCCGTGTTGTTTATTTCATGAGAAAAAAACTCATTTCAATTTAGTTTAATGTAAACCAATACCTATTTAAATCAGGTGCGCGTGTACTAGGTATATCTTTCAATTTTAAGGACGAACCTGCAAAAAGTAGAATCTTACAGAATGTTAAAGGTGTGCTTGGTGTGACATGATGGAAGGATTTGTCATATAACACGAAGTAATAGAGAGCTATTCCGAGGGGACAGGGCAAGGTACTGTCACAGATAGTGTGGACATCTTAGAAAGAAAAATTGGGAACATCACATTGGAGTGCCTCAATTCATTTGGTTTAGAGAAGGAAGGTTAGAAGTTTAGTGCAGCTCAATGGCTAACGCAATGGATTATAGACGGAGCATCAGTTTTAAAATTGAGATATTTCAATCGAAAGCTGGCTTTTCTTTCGGGTGGTGCAGACCAACTCTCCTTCAGACTTAGCCCGTCTGTAGAAAACAATTTGTCAGGAAGAGTTGACTGTGTTCCGGCTCAGAGGAACAATGTCAACATGCATTCGAGAAGAAACAAATTTAAATTAGGGATCCATTAGATGAGTACAAAGACAATTGCTTGTGTTTTTTATTCCATATAAATTACCCGTGAAAGTTGTTCGAAAATTTTTCAACCTAGGTTGTGTACATTAATCATTTTTGTGTAGCCCTATATGAGTGAAATCAATACATTTTCTCTTTCAGGCTTATCAAATGGAGATCAAAGGAACTCTGTACTGTCACAAAAAACGTGGTAATTTAGGTCGTCATTTACTGACGAAATCATTTTATACATTTTATACATTTTATACATTTTATAAATTTAATGTTTAAAATTATAATTTTATTTTTATTTTGTTTATTTATTTTTTGAACCGTCAGTAAGGAATCCTGTAGGTAACGTTTTTTGTTTGGAAATGTTCATGATTTCCCTGTGTAATAGCATCTTATTTAAAGATTTCTGTCGCTACACTAACCAAGTGAGGTAGGGTGTGAAGAATCCATTTAACAGCGAAACAATTTAATTGGTCTCCAAAACAAACGCAGATCTAAAAGTATAAAAAATATTAATTTAATCCATATTAGCAAACTGTTAAAACATACCTCACTTATAATCGCGTCTGTCCTGATATAATACGGAACAACCAGTTTCCATGGCAATTTAATATTAAATATAAGATACTTAAATCGGTTTCATGAGAAAATTTTACGTCAGAAAATGTCTGGAAAATGTCCATACATGTTTTGATATTGTGTCTACATTTTATACATATTGATGGGGTTTTATTTGACATTTCAAAAAGCATATTGCATACTTATGTTCCTAAGACAAGTTTATGGCTAGTCTGTGGATAAAACAGTAAACTGTCCGTTCGTCAGAAGCAACGAGAGACTTAAGTTAGAAGATGTGGAGGTTTTAGAGCTTTGATTCTTATTTTTAATATTTACTTGAAGATTCAAATGAAACTCTAACGATGACACAAAGTCAGTTATGCGTTTTCATATTGAAAGAGTATAGCAAAACCTCAAAATAACACCCAAAGTTTTTATCCATGAAAACCTCGAAATAACACCCACAGTTTTTATCCATGAAAACCTCGAAATAACACCCAAAGTTTTTATCCATGAAAACCTCGACACAATACCCCACGTTTCCAAAGACTGCTTTATAATTCGTGTCCTTCTATTATGTGGAGGAGGAGAAATGTTCGTCATATGCCAGGATTCTGATTCACTTAAGCTCAGTTAAATGTAGGTTTTTAGCAAATGCAACATTATACGTGATTTACTCACCTCGTCAGGTACAACACAGTACCCTTTACCTAGATTAAGCGGTATTCACAGGATTCATACTACTAAATATCCTGTAGATTTCTCAAACACTCGCTACACCGATCAGTTTCATAGCAGGATACATAACACACTTTCGCTAGAAAGAGTATTAAATATTACAAAATAATGTTAGAAATAATTGTATTTCGACATAAGACGTAATTTAACATAATGAAAACAACATGTTTATTAAAACTATATCTGGCACACTCTTTATGAGACAAGATGTCCATCAAATCCATATGAAATGAAATATTTTATAATGAAATTATATAAGCCCTCAAAGTGATAGACATGGGGAAACCGCACTTGACATTTATATCCCTGCATCCTCAAAGGGTGCGCAAATGCCAAAGAAATACCAGCATCCAAGTAACATTTAGTGCTGCGTCTGGAAGAATTGAGTTTTGGCCTTCACCGTCTGGTTCAACGAGGAAAAATAAATCCATCGTTTTCATTTATCAATATAAAAGGAGAAGATAAATTGTACAAAAACATGCGAATACGTTCTATTTTAATATTGTTATGATATTTCAGGCAAAACAGTGTCGTGTATCCTGCTACAAAACGGCCAGTTGTCTCGAATGTTTTTGAAATCTACAGGATGTTGGGTTGTTAGGGAAACCATGTAGGTGACACTAAGGAGGGTATTTTGCGTGAGGAAACTTGTAATTCCTAAAAATCTACCAAAAATTGGTGTTTTCGCCCGCAACTTTGACGTGTCAGTATTACGGTATATGACGTAAGTAACCCAACCCGAGATATTTCGTGCGTTTTGAATGTACGATGAAAGCAAATGGTAAAATGAAATATATTGAACAAGCTTTTTCGTGGCAATAGACACAAAACTTCAAAATCTTCAATTTAAGATTCTGCATAGTGTTGTAGATAAAGATTTGTTGAGATGCACAAAAAAACACTTAACACATATTGATTCCTGCATAAAGGTCAATGCAATATGGAATGATTTAATGGCTTGAGGGAATTACCTAAACAATAACAATCACTTAATTGTTGTTTAGATGAAAATCAATGATGCTTTATTTTTCTGTGAAAAGGGTCCACCAATTATGAACTACTTCATACTGACAATCAAGTATTGTAGCTGTATATGTCGGGTCTAACACCATCTTTCAATGTGGAAAAAAGGTGTCTACAGTGAATAATACAATGAGCAAATTCAACCAAAAGTGGTCTCCCCTCAACATTGAAAGAAAGAAGAATAATAACTGACGCACCCCCATATAGACTTAAATCAACCATTGATGATAAAACCCCAGAACAGACTGTTTGTATACGTGTATATATAAACTACAAGCTTAGGTAGTGATCTTGTGTGTTATGTTTATAGTATTTTTTTTACCTTTTTGACGTGTATGCGTAGACTGAAATGGTATGTTATGTATTGTAGTAAAACGGATTAATAGACAGAAGGAAAAAAACAACATTCCCAGGTGGTTTAAGATAACAGAATTGACTGACCAAGGTGGAAACACAAAGGACTTTGTGGTCAAGTCAAGTCTGATTAATCATTTGTTTATGAAGCTTTGTTTACTATTGCCTATTGTCTTTGAGTCTGTAGGTATGAATGTATGCACATATGGATGTCTTTATATAAAAAGCATGTGTGTATATGTTGACAGGCATACATGAGTATATGTGTTGGTATGAGGGATATGCTTGTGTAGTTTGTACCTGTATGTGAGTGTAAGTTTGTACAATTATGTGTGTTGTACATGTGTATGTATGAATCTTGTATTATTTATGACGATTCTATTTTGTGCTAGGTTTATGTATGAATATATAATGCGCTTTAAGTACGAAATTATATTTCGCATGATCACACCGTACAACCGGCAAACGAGAACGATGAGGCTATCGCGACTTTGAGGGTCGACGCTGATTGGACAACACGT
>JAUMHH010026637.1:0-10492 GCA_032359455.1 Chlamys rubida
TCAGTCTATACAAAATATGTGTGTTTCCTGTTGCATTTTGGGTTGATTCTGGCAATGTGTAATTTATTATTATTGTTAGTATTTAACTCTTTTTCAATATCTTTGAATTGGGGATGGTAGGCAAACAGGAAACAAACATATTTTATATTAGTTTTATAGACATTTTTATTGATGTAGGTAAAACAGTCCAGTAGGTAGAAACTGGCAAATACCACAAATTCTCACAATAGTAGAAAAATGAAAATGATATGAATAGGAGTTGTATTCTCACTTTTCCTATGGATGCTTACACCATCATAGTTACCTGCAGTAGGAATTGACTGCATAATGACGATGGTTGTTAGTGGAATGTAGGCCAAAACAGTTGTTGTCTCCAAGTTGATACAACAGTTTATGTAAATGCACTGAACCAGAAATACTTTCAGAATATACCATAATTCTTGTTTCTTTGAATGATGCATAATATTCATACAGAGTATTGTAAATAGTTCATTGTAAATATGCAGGCACCTTACGTCGCAAGTTACTTTCCCGAATTAAATCCATATTGTCCTTGTTAGACCCCACATGAACTGACTGAACTGTACACCACTGAAGAAACTTGCACCAAAACTTTAACCGGACGGACAGACGGATGCAGACACTTTACCATAATACCCCATTGAATTTCGACGGGCGTATAAAAAGGGGTGGAAAAAAAAATTACCTGGATGCACAACATAAGGGGGTAGTAATCATATCTGAAAACTTCCGTTGAAATTGGCTGCATAGTCTTGGAGGAGTTGTCTGGACAAGTATTTTTCAACAAAGGCCTATTACTCAAAAAAAAGGGACAGATTGAATAAATAAAACCTGGATGCACAACATCAGGTGCATGGTAGTTATCATTTGTGAAAACTTTCATTGACATTGGCCCAGAAGTTTTGGAGAAGTTCGGGAAAGCATTTTTCAACAAAGGGCAATAACTCAATAACAAGAGGTCCAGAGGGCCTGTACAGCTCATCGGTTTCTTTTGTTACATGAAACTAACATATAGGTAACTTAAAATCAAATTTGGTAACTAGAACACAAGACATATTAACATCTCTTAAACGGTTCCGAAGATATTGTTGTATGAAATTTGAAATTTTGATGTTAAAGCTTTTAACCCACATTGACCTTTGACTCCCGAATTGCACTTTAAATTGACCTTTGACCTCATTACTGTAATAAAGAAAACGATTCACACAGCTGGTCTACATAACATACCCAAGTATCATGACTCTAAACCTAATGGTTCTTAAGATATTGTTGTTTGAAGTTTTTAACATATCTGACCCCTGTGACCTTGAAAGTAGATCAAGGTCATTTTAATGAGGAAACTCTATAGCATTCCATCCCAGGTACCTACTGGCCAAATATCGTGACCCTGGGCCTTATGGAACTTGAGAAGAATGTTAAAGCTTTTAACCCATGTTGACCTTTGACCCCCCGATTAGCACTAAAAGTTGACCTTTAACCTCATTACTGTAAGAAAAAGATTAGCACTGTTGGTCTACATAACATACCCCAGTATCATGACTCTAGTCCAAATGGTTCTTAGGATATTGTTGTTTAAATTGTTTTACCATATTTGACCCCTGTGACCTTGAAAGTAGGTCAAGGTCATTTAAATGACTAAAGGCACAACAGATACATACATCACACACTTATAGGTGAGCGGTTTTCATGACATCAGGTAACTTGGAAGATTAAATCTGTATACTTATCAAGTAAACAATTATTAGACACCAACTTAAAAACCCCGGGAAAATTGCAAAATTTTAAAACACAAAAACTTAACTTTCAGATTCCTGAGCAACATCAGTAAATAGTATGACAGTAAAATAATCCCAGTATACAGTACCTACATCAGGTAACATTCCTGTATCTTCCAAACTACAAGCACAATCACTGTAGACCTATACTTACAAGGTAATGGTCCTTTATCCTCTACCAATATGCCTGCCATCTTATGACCTCTGACCCAGATATCATTCAGCCATTTGATGTTGATACCCTCCACACCAAAGTCAGCAAGTGTCATATAAACAGCCAGTGCTCCTGAGACCTCCATCATACTTTCATCCTTCACTGGATCCTGAAAACATCAGGTTCATGTCATCTGCATGTTGGACTGCCATGGAAGAATTTCTTTTAACAATATTTTCACAAGTATTGTGTGTCTATTAGATACAAAATTTCATGTGTCAATGTACATCATTATAAATTTGTATAGATCTGGAAAAGTCAAAAGGATACTATATTGAATTTGTGTGCAAGCTAGGTTACACAGGTGCTTGTTATTGGTCCATATTTTCAACTGCTCAGAAACGGAAATACTCAACCAAGATTTTATATTCAGGGACTAATTTAAATTAAATATTTACCGTTAATGAATAAGTATTTCCATCATTTTTTGAAATCCCACTCTGGTTTAAAATGGTCTGATTTTCTACAGATAACTTCCCTATTCAAAAATGACTCAAACACATTAATATATTGTCCTGACAACAGCCTGCCTAGTGGACTAAAACATGAAAACGCGAGTGAAGAATTTCAAACATTAAGTAAAATATTCTTTATTCTTCACAGTATCACAACACACAAAAACATTTTTGAACCAACTTTTATATGTAATTTTATATGCATTGTTAAACTCTATGATTTGAGATTTGTAGAGCAATTTCTTATGATTCTGACTTTAAAATGATATTTACAAACACCATTTATAAGATTCATGAGTATCAAGTTTTTTTTTATCCATGACATTTTTAAGTAACATGAACCAATTGTGAAAAGATATATATTGTTAAGAAAAGATATATACATATGATACCTCAAAAACGGCCTCTCTGTGGTAGACATAGGAGATGTATATGTTTCCACTGTACTGTGCATTCCACTTATGGTTCTTCATGCCTCTAGCTTTAGATTGTTGCTCAGCCATAACGGCAGTCCCGTTAGGTGCTCCTGTTTTAAATTAAATTAACATAAAATTAAGTGTCCTGAATGATAGTCTAAATGTGGCTGGGTTAAAATCTTAAGAGTGTATCTAGTAAGTTTTAATTCTAAGGGTTGTTTTATTTTATTAGCATCACTTAATATCATCATCATCAGCAGCACATCATTTAACCTTTCACCATGCACCATGTGTTGTCCAATTATTGTCCATGTATATATATATGTGTAGCGGAACTGGACTGGGTCGATCGTCGGCGACCAGATAGCTTGGTTGAGCGTCCGTCTAGAGTTCGGAAGGTCCCGGGTTCGAACCCCGGTCTGGCCGTGCATTTTCCCTCTCCTGTTACATTTGGCGCCCAACGAAATATACCCACATGAGGTGGTATAGGGTCTCGTGTGTCTTCGGGGTCGAAGACTTTGTTAAAGGAGGGAGGAATGTTGCGGAACTGGACTGGCGATCGTCGGCGACCAGGTAGCTCAATTGGTAGAGCGTCCATCTAGAGTTCGGAGGGTCCCGGGTTCGAACCCCGGTCTGGCCGTGCATTTTCCCTCTCCTGTTACAAGCACACTATTATTTGTCCTGTTACACATGTATATGGGTTGAATAAAGATGCCAGGAGTCCTCTTATCAGGAAGGGGAGTGTGAAGTCCTTTGTACTTGATATATGTATACTTTGATATACAAAAGCCAGGGTTGAGTGGCTCCAACAGGTAAGGTTTTGCGCATACATATTGCGTCTAATATAAGTATGTGAGAGAACGTATGGCTGATTTGGGTGAATGGGTGAGTGTGTGTGCGCCTGCTCAGCACCTGTCATTTCCTCGTATCATTCGAAAGCCAGCCTGCTAAGGTATCACACCTTCCATAGATTCCCTGGTAAGTTAGTGTGAGTGTATACACTTGTCCTCTATTATCTAAATGTTATATATATAATTCATACTGTTGATTAGGTCATTGCGTGTGAGTTGTGTAATGATTATAAGTGTTATTGTCATGTATTGTGTAACCCATATCTCCTGGTTATACATAATATTTACTATAGTAACGGAAGGTGACTGTATATGAGAATTCATGAACAGTTTTTTGTTTTGTTTTTTGTTTTGGTTGGAATACAGTTGATTTGAGGCAGGATGGCATCGCCCCATGGTTGGATCTAAGGGAGGGGTCCTGACCCTGGACCCCTCCTTATTTTAACAAATAACCTGAGTAATAAATTTATTTGTGGCGGCCATTTGAATTGTTATCGTAATAATGCTAGAGTATTATAGCATAAGGACCAAATGTGAATGAAATAACCATGAAAATTCTCTCACTTGTATTAGTTAAACATCATTTCAGATTCAAAATATGAATTCAAAACACATAAACAGAAACTAAAAAGAAATGATTACTACAAAAGGACACACCATTAGCTCCCGCAAATGTATTCACTCGTGACATTGTTCAATACTCTTCAGTCACTACAAATATAACTACAGCCTCTTCCGGTATTTTTCATCAATCATCACCAATACCATTTCAGAAACCATGAACTTACTCAAAAGACTGATCCTATTCCTGGCGATTACGAATCTGGTTGTACTACTGTGGATAGTTGTTCAACTATTCACGAAGTTCTCCAACAAACCAATCGTTCCTCTGTGGTACCCAAAACCAACAACGCTTTACCTCGACAAGCAAAATCACTCCATACGAAATGTGTCATTTTTAATGAAAAGGAAGAAAGAAGATGGAAAGGGAAATAAGATATTGTTTTTTAGGGACCCACAATTCTGGTTGGATGGCTGGATTGGTAAGAAATGGGATACATCGCAGGTGTTCAGGAACTGTCCAGTTCGGAATTGTGTGGTGACACAGCGACATCAGTACATGAATACAGCCGATGCTGTTTTATTTAGAGCACTTACCGGGGGTTTAAACCACTGTGTGAAGAAAGAGAAACGTGGACAGGTCTGGATTTTATTGGACAACGAGCCTCCAACACGATTTGGCCGTTATGGTGATTTAAATAAACGTTGTCACCAAAATGTGTTTAATTGGACGATTACATATCGCCGAGACTCGGATTTCACGTTAGTGCACGGACAGTTTTCAAAGGCCTCCTCCCCCTACAATGAAAGTGCAATAAATTTGATACTTAAAGCCAAGACAAAAACAGCAGTAGGCTTCATCAGTCGTTGTCCTATTCAATCTCGCAGGAAAGATTTCATTACCAAACTCCGCAAATACGGTATTGACGTTGACATATACGGAAAGTGTGGAACTCTCCATTGTGATTCAGGACTAAACCATAGAGGTGAACTTTTGATGGCATGGAACTTAACGCCGGTTGTGGGGATGAAAAGAGACTGCTTTGATGTGCTTGACAGTAGGTACAAGTTCTATTTATCTTTTGAGAATAGTTTATGCGATGACTACGTCACAGAAAAGTCACTTCATCTTGCATTACGTCACAACATTGTTCCAATTATAAGGGATGCGTCAAATCATACCTTGTACCATCCTCCAAAATCTTACCTGGATACCAAGGACTTTCATGACGTCAAGTCGCTAGCAAGGCGCATTCAATTCATGAGCAATAATTTAGAAGAGTACAAACAATATTTAAAATGGAAAAAACATTTCTCCCCAGAAACAATGGGCGGAGTTGTACAGTCAATCTTATGTGATATTTGTAAACGTCTAAACAACCAACATAAATATAGGAGAATCTACCGAAACATGGTGGAATTTCTATTTTCACGCGGAGTGAAATCACCGATCTGCCATGAACCAGCTGACATTTAAGTTTTTATTTGACTGGTGAAATACACGTTTATACAAATAAGGTAATGTATTTAACGTATTTACACCCATCCTCGATACTCTAGGGGTTATGCTCACTTACGCTCTCTGCAACCCTGGAATATGTCATAGCACGAGGTTAGCTATTTGATTGGTGTCGGGAGACAAACCTGATCAATCCCTAGGCTGATACCTGTTCTTTGAAGATAGGAGCGACACCCGACTTCAAAGCCGGTCAATCTTACCGTTACGCGACCGCGAGATTCGTTTGATGTGCACTAGGTTTCTTGTCTTAGCCACAAGGTGGTGCACACTGAGGGTTCAATTTTGTCCTGACATATATCAGGAGAGCGGCGGACGTTAGTGAGCGTAACTTACTTTTCTTTAAACATATTAGATTGCCAATTAATTTAAATAAGGGATGGGGCACACAAGTTATTACAACTTATCACAGAGAGTGACGATTTCGAGACGTGGCGGTTTCAATTAGAAACGCAAGCAGTGACAATGGGGCCCCAAGAGAGGGGAATGTAGGTGGGCAATTTCTTATCGCACTTTGAAACCAATGAATACTATTCTAGCTAAAGTGGTGTTGAAAGTGAACAGATCACCTTAGCAGTAATAATTAATCATCATTAATTAGTTGTACACATGCCATACATGTAGCTTTGTAGGGTTCATTGTCTCATAAACAGCCCAGACCATGTGTGTAATATATGCGTGTTTGTGTGTACATGTGCTTGAGGCATGGTGTGTGTCTACTGACCTCCTCGATACCCCAGAGGTTACACTCACGTTCACTCTCTACATCCCTGTAATATGTCGCAGCAAAATTCAAGACTCGTTTGATAATTTGATGTACATCAACAGACCCACCTCTTCACGTCTACATAAAAATTATATAGGGCGCTATATTCGCGTAACGGTAAAATGGACTGGCTTTTAAATCGAGTGTCGCTTCTCTGTATTCAAAGGATAGGTATCAGCCTAGCGATTGGTCAAGTTTTTTTTCACCTTACACCCAACAAGTTGCTAGCCGCATACCTTCAATTTTGTTTTGTGATGACATATTCCAGGGGTGCAGAGAGCGAAAGGGAGCTTTACCACTTGCGTATCAATTAAAGGATGACCCAAGAACTTTGGTATGTCCCAACACTGGATGAGAGAAATTCTGTTCAATTATGCACCTGCATACAGAATGTTAAAAAGTGAGACATTTTCCCGATCCATTAATTTTACATTCATATATATTGATATTGGTTTGTTAGTGAATAATTATAGTGTTTCGAAATCTCGTTACGTCGAGAGTTTAATTTCTTAATTTGTAAATTGTCTCTCCTTAGTCTCTGGTCGTTTAGTCATAGTCTTTCCGAAAATCAAAGTTACCAGAATCCTTATGGCTCCTGTAAGTCGAAATGGATATTTAAAGTAATGTGTCTAAAATATCATATTGTGCCTTTCTTATCAAGGTATTTGTAAACAAAATTTGCAATATAGACAATAAAGACAAAACTCTTCACAATAGAAAACTGATTTAGTGACCAATACAAGGGTTTCTGCATGTAATAGGTCTGCTTTATTAAAGCAGAATCAGAGTCTGCATTGTACCACTTAAGTCGTATGCTCAAATCGTCTGATACACACGGTCGACTGCGTTACACTTCGGCAAGTCCCTTCGTTTTTAGTGAGCTCGGGTGTGTAACCTGTCTTACGATTGAAATCTGCACTTACTACCCGATACAGGGAGCTTTTTCGTTCGTTTGCTTGGTACTGTTCCTGCTTAGTAATATCTATATCCCCTGTTTGCCTCTAATATATTATGTTTCATATTTTCCCCCAAATCCTCTGCTTGTAATATGTTACGTAGGACTAAGTCTTTTAGTTGCTTTCAGTTTAGTTTGGATTCTTGTAATCGCCTTTTAATTTGGTTTTTAGTTCTATATGTATGTGAATACGAGCGTGTGTGTATACAGACGGGGAGGGGGTAGCCAAAAGGGGTTAAATTATTAAATTAGCTTAAATTTCAACGGCTGTCTCCTTCAAACCCAGATATGCTAGAATCAAATCCTCCTCATGGAGGGAATGGTCCTTAAGAGCTTAAACAAAATGTGAATCCTTGAAGCCTGGGTCATCTTATCCTTCATGGAGAGGGGAATGTTTACGTTATTTCACTTTTCCTTAACTACCGGATAGATGTAATAGAAACATATCGAGTCACCTATATGTGTGAAAAGGAGAGTGATGTTAAATTATGATCATAATGTTTTCTTAATAAATTGCTAACCCTAAAGCAAATTTTACTGACTCAAGTCCTACAATGATATTTTGTCAAATGCACAAGGACATTGACTTACATTGATTTTTATCATGTCTATTAAGCCATTCATGGCTGGAAACATTTTATACAATTTGTTTACTATAATTGTATTGTAACATTTGTAATTATATATTATGTGTTTGACACGTAAATAAAATACATTGAATGGTTCCGTCCGTGCTACCACCTCTTACTTCTTGTAAAAGATTGCTTTTGTGGAATGAGGCATTATCGTGAATTAGCTGGATGACATTCAAACGTTTACTTTGACGCCTTTTCACGAAAAACGTTTCGACAGCTTCAGTACTTGGTGAAAAAACGCCGTTCAATCCATAAAATGATATTTACATTTTTACTATAGAACAGTTATTGTTTAACTTTATTTGTTCTTAAATAATTTATTTATTTACTGCATTTTGTATTGCGTCGTCCTTTCAACGACATTGGTGGAACAGCCCCATTTAACTAAAATTGGCGCTAATAATGAGTTATCCGAAGCGTTTAAAAAAATGTTCTTTCCAAAGTATTACGATGCAAAAAATACGATTTTTTTCAGAAAAATACTTTCAGGCTGAAATTCCATTTTTCGACTCCCATGCAATAATTAGGTTAATTAATCATCTAAATAATTAGTAGAGTGATTCAAAGTAACAACATCAGATGTATAAAGTATTGAATAGAGTTAAAACAGCAGCATAAATCTCGTAGCACTTCTGAAACAAAAGTTATGAGTGGGCAGGCTCCTATGCAATTTTAACATAGCTGGAAATAGTCCCTTTATACTAGAAACAAAGTTATGATCTTTTCCCATATATGAATTTGACAATGAATTCATTTGGACGAATAATAAGGACTAAGTTTAATATAGTCTTAAACACGCCTTAAAGAACACCAGGAAGACGTTGAATCCAGGAAACAACAAGTCTACACTATAAATACAAGGAAAACCCCGGAGAGACAATAAAATAAATCGGACAGTACAGACCATGCTAACACACACACAACAACATCGTAGAATGGAACAAATCTTAAATGCCTGAAAGGGAGGACAACTGGAAAGTCAGAAAAACAAAGAATTCATCTGGGTTAGGAGAGAAGGGCCATCAGCTGAGTCATCTTTATGACCCTAAAACATCCACTAAGGGGCGGAATGGGTAAACATGTTACTCGTCCCTCTGACTGCATGCAGTATTAGAGTGCAATTGGGCGAAATGTCTCTATGATTTTTGACCGCTGACTTTACTTGATTCGGCCCACTGAGGCTTAGTGAGTTATTTTTAGCGGTTAAGAGTCTTTGAGACACCGGCCATTTGCACTGTTTGCTTGACAAAGGAAACAGGCGTTTTCGAAAGCATGCAAACTAAGTTTTCAATTCCTGCTTGTGTTCAATACAAAGTTAGTCTTCATTCTATACAATTTGTTCATAAATACAAACACTTAACAGTTACTATTCCGTCGATGCGTATTGCAGAGTTATCTTCTCTTGTCAGCAGGTATCGATTGTTACGTCATTGTTACGTCATTGGTCGTCGTTTTCTCAAAAATTGATGACGTTACTCTCACAAACCAATGACGTAACAATCAATACCTGCTCTCAAGAGAAGATAACTCTGCATTACGCAAAGACGGAATAAGAGACGACGCCAAATGGAACTGTCGCATAGACGATATGCTTACCAGAAAAATGTTGCTAAATATTTGTCAACAATTCGGAAACTTAAATACACACTCAGAAGGAAATCATGGAAAAGGTCTCTACAAGTGTGTGCATATGAAGTTTGGTATAACATTTTTATACGAAAAATAAACAAATACGAAGCTACTCGAATTATTATTGGCCTGCTAATCGGTCAATTTTTTTAATTAATAAATGAATTTACATAGGGATTGAACGGCGTTTTCATTTTAATTTACATACCGACATGAAAATAAAAAAAAAACACCGTTCAATCCATCAAATAATATTTACATTTTTACTATAGAACAATTATTGTTTAATTTTATTTGTTCTTAAATAATGTATTTATTTACTGCATTTTGTAAATGCGTTGTCCTTTCAACGACATTGGCGGAACAGCCCTATTTAACTAAAATTGGCGCCATTAATTAACCGTAGTCATTTGAGCGTTTGACGCAGGGGCATTCTCCATGTTATCCGAAGCGAAACAACAAGACTCTCATTGAACAAGGTTGATCTATGACGTCATAAGTAAACCACGTGTTACGTCACTAGAGGTTTTGCTTTTATTTAAATAATAACTGGTTGTCTTGATGTAATTAGTGTTGATATAATAACAAGTGGCCTCTGGCAAATTTTATTTGTAATAAAAGCATTTGCCCTGCCTCAAAATACATTTCAGGCGGCCATTTTGTTTGTTTACATATTCCTACACCTGAAACAGGCAGTT
>JAUMHH010026648.1:0-10491 GCA_032359455.1 Chlamys rubida
TAATTCATAGTCTGCTATAGCTTCTCCATGGATATTAGGAGTCTAGTCGCTTCTCTGGATTCCTCCAGAGTCTAGCCACTTCTCTTGGTTTCTTTGGAGTCTAGCTCGAGTTAATTCAAGTAATAAACATGTTAACTCTTTCATTGTGTGAAGTTATGTATAAATAATTACAGTAATTTTAATGTTCAGTAAAATTATATAATAAAGAGAGTTACAAATAAGATGGTGATTAGTTTCAGTAGTGTTTTGCTGTTTTCATGTTACGTTGTAGTACTATAGGTAAAGATAAGTACAGACTACAGGCTGTATCAGTTACTTCTATCAATTAGAAACATGCATAGCACTTTCAGCTAATACATGTATCAGTCAGTACTATCAATTAAGACTGTCAACACTCTCTAGGCATCATGTGGACGAGCCATGTACTAATCAGGATGCCAGCATGTATCTTAATCTGCTTTGATTGGAATGATGTATTATTTGCAAAATAAACCTTATTTGCAAAATAAACCTAAGATTTTATTGCAGTTTTTGAACACTGCAGACATAACAGCATTTAATTAGAATTCTGCATTGTTTGTGTAGCAAGGTTATCAACTTCAAATTTACATCCAATAAGACACACAGCTTCAAAGTCTTTGATCCAGCATCATGCTTATATTACACCGTTACCTGTAAAATTGACTGTACAGAATGCTTGTAAACACTGCCAACTCAGGTTAAGATTCTGTTTTATTGCCTCCAGGTTGTGTAATCCAGAGGTGATGAGTGGGCTTCATTCTCAGTTACATTTGTCATCCTTGTCTTATGGGAGCAATGAAGTCTCCTCCTTGTCATCATCCTATAGTTTCAGGTTTAACTCATTCACCCCTGAAGACCCATTTGAACTCCTCCAATTCAAAGGTTGGAATAGTTCATCATGAAATTTCAGGGGTGAATGAGTTAATTGAATTAGTGCCACCCCCGCCCACTCAGTTCCCCGCCCACTCAGTTCCCCGCCCACTCAGTTCCCCGCCCCATTACCCTCCCCACTGAGTTCCAGAGTTTAATGTCTTATATGGATGTTTGTTTATGACAGTTTTGTTTGTGGCTGTGTGGGAGAGTAACAGATCTGTATTGGACTCACAGGTATTGGAAACATGCTTCTGCAATATACCATGTGACAAAGACTCTGCCCACACTGTCATGTTCGACTGTGTAACCCGCCCACATCCTGCAATATACCCTGTGACAAAGACTCTGCCCACACTATCATGTTCGACTGTGTAACCCGCCCACATCCTTATCATACTGTAGGCTGCTAGAACTTATGTCAGCACAAATTTGTCCTAGAATTTAGCTGTCCCTGTAGCTTTAAGGTCACAGACCTTCGTCATGCAGTGTCCTCGGGAATATTGGTAAAGGTCATGAGCTCAGTTAAACTGTATAAGAATACAAAAAATGACAAATTTAAATGACAATATTGTTTCTTCTTTGATAAAAACAAATGTCAGTAGGTGTCAATGTCCTTTATTTGAGAAACTATCATTGACTGCTGTGTTTTGTAACCAGCACTAAGTGCTGTGATATATAAAAATTCTTCCATCGGACCAATTCAATTTATTTTCTGCGATCAACACAGTAGACATGGCCTGTATGATGTGTAGAATATTGCAAAGATGAAAGGTTTTAATTACCCTTGAATATATATTTTTTTTAATGATTGTCATATTCATCAGAAATATACATGTACAGCAAAAAATATCACAATTGTGGATTAATGTTTCAAGATATATTTTGAAAAATTTGATTTTGCAGTTTGTGATAACCACAGCAAGACCCATTAAAAGGGAATTTGAAAGGTACGAGTTTTTGTGGCAGTTGTATCTGTTTTATATGGCATGTGTCACTCACCCAGACTGTTTTACATACTAAATCATTAGTTGGTCTATAACCACTATAATAATATCCTCATCTACTGCTTCTTCACTGTATCTAAAACATCACTGAGCTTTTTTTATCATTATTTTCGTAAAATACCTGGTACATTTGTTTATGAAGATTTATGATACTGTAACTTGTAAGATTAAATCATTATTATCAACAAAGTGATTGTATGGTAATTAAAAAAATATATAATTGAACAATTGAAACAGAATTTGTTACTGCAAATGAGTTTGGTTACAATTCCATCAATAACAATCAACTAGTGTTCTTTTATAACATTGAAATGGTTTAGGTTATTCCTTGAGTGGTTCACCTCAAACAGTTCATTAAAAAAGGGAGAAAATTCTACCTGACAAGATATCTTATTTCTCCATAACACTTATAGATCTATGTTCTCCTACAGTAAATAGTTACACTTATCACTTAACTGCTTCTACATTTGTATTAATACACATGTACTTACCTCACTTAGTTGTTCTCACTGCATTTTACTTACAACTTTTCAGTAACACTTCTGCACTTAATTAGCAAATGTATCATTTTCTTTCTAATAAATCATTATTTCCCTCTCAAGTGTTACAAGTTATTCAGGTTCTAGATTGTAGTAAAAGATAAGGGTTGTATATATCTATGTACATGAAATGTAGTTTCCCTGGAAAAAGTAAAATGTGGGAATTGTACATGTATGCATGTGCACATGTATGTACAGGGTCATGATCAGAGGATTTTAACTATATTAATTTTACAACAATTGGGAAACAAGTTTGATCAACTTATATTAATCACTCTTGTTGGCCTGGATAGTAGAACGCAGAGGGTATTAATGTGGGAGGAAACCAGAGTACCTCGAGAAAACCCATGTTGTTGGGCAGGTGACCATACCTTTTCACATCAGAGGGTCAGAGGATGATGCTAAAGGTGAGAGTTTATGTCTATGCTCTTGATCCCAGAATGAGATATAATGTGGAAGTTGTAAATTTCTGAACAAGGTCCCAGGATAGGGTAAAAGGGAGATAATCTTGTATATATGTTGACGTCTTTTTACTTGCATGGTCTCAGAATTTGAATGTTTGGAAATGTTAGAAATGTCTGTGTACAGGGTCGAAGGATAAAGTTAAAGGTGATAGTTCTTGTCTTTGTTCAGGATCCCAACATGTACAAGATGAAGCATATACCTTTGTATGTATCTTTGACATGACACAGTGTGTTGGTCCATTTATAAGATACAACTGTATTGCCTGTGTGTTGGGTACTGTGATGTGAAACATGTTGTGATCCAGTAGATTATCTGTTAATGGGATCTTGAAATGTGTAAAAATGTGGTGTACATATTGGTACATGTGAATAGGGTCCTGAGATCTGATATTGTACAAGGTACTGGTGTTGGTCCTCTGAGATATAACCTGTATGGGGTCCTAGGATGTGTGAGAATGTGCTGGTGTTGGTCCATTAGATATTACCTGTGTAGGGGGTCCTAGGATGTGTAACAATGTGCTGGTGTTGGTCCATTAGATATTACCTGTGTATGGGGTCCTAAGATATGTAACAATGTACTGCTGTTGGTCCATTAGATATTACCTGTGTATGGGGTCCTAAGATATGTAACAATGTATTGCTGTTGGTCCATTAGATATTACCTGTGTATGGGGTTCTAGGATGTGTAACAATGTGCTGGTGTTGGTCCATTAGATATTACCTGTGTATGGGGTCCTAGGATGTGTAACAATGTGCTGGTGTTGGTCCATTAGATATTACCTGTGTAGGGGGTCCTAAGATGTGTAACAATGTGCTGGTGTTGGTCCATGAGATATTACCTGTGTAGGGGGTCCCTCGATCCAGATGTGTAACATTACCCATGTAGAGTCGTGGGTCCAACAATCTAGATGTCTAACATTGGCTAGTGTCTGCCCATTGAGATACTTCCTGTAAATAGGGTCCTGGGATGTGATACAATGTTGAAGTGAGTATTATAATTACCATTGTATACGTATTGGATCCTAGGATGTGATGTAATGTTACCTTGCTCCATTGAGAAATTGTGTGTGTGAGGTTTTCTGCTTCCATATATAAATACATTACTATTTTTATCCTCCCAACATCCCAAGCTGTATCATGAATGGTAGCTCTCTTATCTGTCAAAATGGCATAAAATCTTTAAAGTATCGGGGGTGTATAATTCCACTGGCCCCACGCCTGGGGTTAGTAGATTTTATGTCTGGACTTAGTATTGACTATCAAAATAGAGGTTGGGCTAGTAGAAGATTTCAAACTGCCTGTGGGCTGATGATCAAAATATGAAACTGTACATTTACATGCCAGAAGATGATAGGATCTGTATCAGAAGAACAAGTACTGGTCGTGTATCTTGCTGTCTGTATGTATATTGATACAGCACTGGGGAAACAGCCCAGACCTGTAAATCTTACCTTAGACCTTACATGCAGTGGCCACCTTGAGCTCCTGACCCTTTAATCAGATGCCAGACATGCTAACCTATAAACCGACCCACTCTGACTTCCCTCTGCACCTGGGGCTTTAATTGGTGGTTTGATGGAGAATTACACTGTCTTTCATTACCACCTACTAGAAACAGGTGCAGGTCAGGAACCAATTTATATATTATGAAAATATTTCAGGACCATCATTCCCCTGGCAGGATTGTTTGCAAAGCTAATTGCTGTATAACCAACTGTAAAATGTGTTTTACGACCAGCCTGGTCTAAAAGCTTGATTGTTGTATAGGTCCCAATTGATTTTCAGTAGGTATGTGGAATATGATATTACCGTAAGAAGTGATTAATTAGTTTTTCTCGTCAGCCCAACCAGTTAACAATCAATAGTGGATTGCTTACTTACAGCAATCTTTAACCTGCTTCTTTCATGTCGTACTTTGTTTCGCATCAGGGGAGAACACACAATCATGGTGTTTTATAAAGAGCAGGGTCAATTAGTGTGAAATATTCAGATAGCTTTATAGCGTTTATGTATTGCTCTGGAGCTTCAGCAGCAAATCGTGGCCATAAATCTTCGATAATCTTCAGTAAACAACGATCCCACAGTACTGATGCTATCAGGGTTAGCTTGAACATGCTTTTCCAATATTGCCCAAATTGGCATCTTGTCATGTACTTAAGCAAAAGATCAGTGGCTAAAGCTTGGGGCAAGACTTTAAAGATTAACCACAATTTAAATATAGATGGAAATGTTTTTATTTCTTTGATATATAGATAGGATATTCTTGATTTCTTGATCAATACGGCTTTATTTCATGGATGGGATGGACAGTTTACATGAGTGCATATATAGTATGAGTGAAATAATATATTCAACCCATCACATCTAGAGTCCTCACGATCGGTGGCCAAGTGGTGGCCAAGTGGTGGCCAAGTGGTTAAGGTGTCTGACCATCTACGGTCACTAGATCACAGGTTTGAAGCCTACCTTAAGCTTGAGCATCAGTTGCCAGGTAACTCTAGGTACTCCGGCTTTCCTCCACCGCAAAAACACAAACAAACCAAACCGATTCAACCCACCATGAGTGAAATATAACTGTCATCAAGAAACCAGAAAAATTCTATTTATAAAGACATGGGCATTGTACATGTGAACAGAACATCCATATCTCGCCCCAAAAACTATTGAGACATCTCAGAATGCTGTTTTGCGACTTCACAATAACAAAACAGCAAGACATCACAATTGTCAACTCTTTTTGCTTTATTTTTCACAACAAAATTTTCTCTCTGGTTTGTTGGTTAGTGTGAAAATTACAAGAAGTGCTAAATAATATCAACTTTAGTTTCACTGTGAAACCTCATATTTTACTGGCAATAAAAATTTGATAGATATTTTTAATAAGTATTGTACATGTTAGTGCAATGTCTGTTTTATCTTGACCCTGCTTTTGTATACATATTGTGATACTGTGTTAAACAAAAACACCCTCATCATCAATAGAAAACAAGTATACATTCATGTACTGAAAATTCAAATATACATGTAGTATACACTACTCAAAACCATCACATCAAAACTTACTGAGGATTTTTTTCTTGAAAGATTATGAATTGCATCAATTTGGCTTAAATGTAAAAATATCAACTACCGTCAACTGATTTGCAGCTGCTAAATCTTTATCCTGCAGTTATATTATTTATTTCACATGTAAAAAGCAATTCAATGTTTCTGATGGATCAATAAAGGTGTGAGATATGGTAAACGTTGGGTAACTGATGGATTCTGTCAATTCAGATATCAAAAACCAGTTGTGGTAATAGCATTACCCATTTACTCCACATTTCTTAGGGCCCGATTTATGTAACAGCTTAATAGGATCTGGTCAGTTCAACAGCTGAGGGACAGATGGAAGTATTACTAAAGAATTATTTATTGGGAGGCATCAGGTACACTTTCAGCTTGTGAGAGGTTGTATAACCAGAGCAATTTGTTCTGTGGCATTTACTTAACAGGGTATTAAAACAGGTTTTTCAGAAAGTTTTATTCCTTAACGATCTGAAATTTTACATGTGTTTTCATGTTTCCTGTCTTCAAATGATCGCATAAAATCCTGACATTGAAGTTTTCGCGGTGAAATTGGGTAAGTTTGCTGTATTTGATGTTGAAAATGTTAGATAAATTCCGGGTAAGCTAACTATGCTTTGATTATCTAGGTCCTTTGCTTAGTTGGACTGCTAAATTGAGTTTGGTAAGTTATCCGAGACAGAACATTGCTTGATGTAGTTTGTTACAATTACAATTAACAAAAACTACCAAGATTGTCAATAGTGGTTTTTAACATTTTCTGTGTGTAAAATTCATTTGAATAAAACCTTGGTAAAATAGTTTTTGAACAAAAAGTATCCAAAAGGAATTTGTAATATTTAATGCAAAATAATGCCCTTTTGCTTATAAGACATATTTGGACTGCCCAACCTAACCAGAATTTCAACAGCCACCTATATAGTAACATGTACTGAGATACATGAAAAGGTCTTGGTTTTGGGACATGAAATGATTTACAGTATTCTTTAATTTCAATCTTATGACTGTCTCCACTCATGAAAATATACATATAAAAAAATCAACCATGATGATTACAAAGCTGTTAGTGCAGCATACTACCAGAGTATATGCAGAGAGCATGTTCTACATAGGTATGATACACCCTGTTGAATTTTCCCTTGGATTTAATGATAAAAGAAATGGATTAAAGAGGAGAAAACACTTGATTTTATTGATAAAAGATACAAATAAAAGGAGGAGAATATCCCTTGGATTGCATTGATAAATGTACCAACAGAAGAGTAATTGGTTAAGTGGTTGGATCTGTGTTTCCATTTTAGATGCAATAATTCCCAAATTGATCTGCAAAGCCCACTGTAATGTGAGAAAGCAGCAAATTGTTTCAAATAAAGTTGGCAATCAGAAACATGATGATCCAGGGCAAAGTTTCTCCTCGACCCAGATGCTTGGTCTGCATCATTACTCCTCTTGATTGGCTAACACTTTCATCCCTTCTCCAAATGTGGCGAAAAATTTGTTGCATCTTAACCAAGCCATCATCTGGAATCTGCCAATTTTGAAGTGTTAAATTTGACTATAGCGCTAGGACACACAAACAGGTTGGATGGTTTCCAGTAGGACTGATTTAGACCTACATGTATACACTGTCAAGGAGGCTAAGACTGCAAGGAACACTTATTTAATGACCTTCCTATGGAGCAGACCTGCTGATGAACCTATAATCTATATCCATTTGAGTCGTACAACATCCCAATATATATACGTGTATATTGAAAATATAGAGGCACATTGTGTATATATGCACAATTTAAAATCCATGGAAGATTATAATATGTAAAATCATAGATATAGCCTCCATCAGATATGCAAGTGTACCTGGTATAAGTGCGAAGTGTATCGTACAAGGAAGTAAGCTATATATATATATGCGTTACTTTTTAATTAGCTCTTTACAGAGCATGTCTATACACACTGAGAGCATCACACCTTCTTATGTATGTGTAGAATAGCAAAAGAGAAATCCCTAACAGACTTTTACCAATTTCTTAATTACATGCATCCCCATTATCTACTGTTACATCACTGATCTGTCCTGGGAGTACCTGGTAGATGTCGATGTTGGATTGTTGTGTTTTGAGACACCTTAGCTTTGAGCTTCATATCTCAATTGGCATACATATTATGGGGTACCATGCATTTAGAAACAAAGCTCCGTGTACTAATGTTTGAATAAGATTGACATACATCTGTGAAAAATTGTTTGAAAATCTTGCACCATGAAAGAGAATTATACACGTAAACTTCCATGTTATACTATACTATTTTATGGTGTTGGATCGTTGGAGGTTTTTTTCTGTCTTTTCTGTCATTGTATTGAACAGATGTTGTAGACAGACATTGCACTGTATTGTTTGTATTGTATAATTAGAACTGGACTTTGTATTTGGCTACATTATACACATATCAACAGTTGACAAAACCATGTCATTGAACTAGTGCTTAGTTAATCATTATCTGTACATTTCTCTGTGAGCTCACCCCAGTTATATACCCCTTAAAGCAGTGATACGTTACTATAGCGCTGTGTTATTCAATTGTTGAGCTTGACAAATTTACATTCAATAATTGATGTGATTATAAAAATGTTCACCATGCTGAAGTGACTGTATAAGAGGAATGATGCCATGTTGATGCCAGTGTATGTTGACAAGACCAGATGTATCATACCACTGGAGGAAACACTAAGTAGTTCTTCAATTCATTCATCAATCACATGGTAGGCATATATACATTCCAATACATGTTTTTGTTAAAAAACCATCTAAAATTGGTAATTGCATGCCTACATTCTTGATAAATGCGTCCAAGTAAGTTCTGATACATTCATATATATCTGGCACATTTTGTAGCCGAATATGCAGCATCATGCATATTTCTTAGAGTTTTGAAGAAAAAAACCCCAGCAAATTTCAATTAAATTGATGATGACTCAAATACCTTTGAATTTCTTTATTATCATGAAATGCTGTAGTACAAGTTTTAATGAAACCTGACAATGTTGTCATAAAGACCGTTTCTGTTCAATAATTGATCAATATCAAGTATTCATGATG
This sequence comes from Chlamys rubida, assembly GCA_032359455.1. Lineage (NCBI taxonomy): Eukaryota > Metazoa > Mollusca > Bivalvia > Pectinida > Pectinidae > Chlamys > Chlamys rubida. The sequence continues at coordinate 9,063 of JAUMHH010026648.1, forward strand.
ACTGGATTGATTTTCTCATATAACACGGTTGGAGGTATAAAAACAATGTGTATGAGCTTATGGCTGTCACGTTACGGAACCGCATGACACACATATGAGCCTGGTTAATACTGCTATGATATATAGTTAGTGTTTAGTACGTATGAGTCACTCCACCCTGATACGCGTGCATTTTTTGTGGTACAGGTGTTTATATTAATTAACACACTCGCAGGTTGCCGTGTCATTCCCAGTGCCTTGGACTAATACATTGTACAAGTTCAGCAACCTTAATTTTTCAGCAGCTAAAGTTAATAACAGCTGGGAATTTGCTGAATTGTATCATATAATTTGTAAAAATTGGTTTTTCTTTTTTTTTCTGAACAACTCCATGTACTATAATCTTTCATTTATGTATTGTTAAACTCCCTTTTTAACTCAAAAACATAAGTTTTTTGAACAAGGCTGTAATGCACAAATCATACCAGGATATTGTGTGAACTCAAGGGCTTCAAGTTTGCTAATTTTCTCGTTTGTGTGTTTGTTTAGCCATCAAATTACTGTTGTAGTTATAAATGTGCTAATAAAGTTTTTTTTTTTTTCTTAAACACGCTAGGTCATACCATTCAAAAATATTAAAATATATATATGTATGCGCTTAAGCATAATACAGCATCAGGGAAGAAAAACAAATACTATAGATTTTGAAAAGTATATGTTATCATGAAATATGAAAGCTTTCCCATAAATACTTAAAGTTGAAATAAAAGCAAAATGTTTTTTATGTTAATAAGCTTAAAATTTAAAGCAGAATTGCATTGAAGGAAATACGTATCTTCATAACCCCCCTTGAATTTGATATTAAAAGATTTGTGTGTGCTATTCATATATATAAGTACCACTGTTCAGTTCAAGCCATGAAGCAGAGTAGGTTAACGTTACAGACATGCCGGAAGTTGTACTTGTATCTATAAATGCTGATATTTATAAAGGCGGAATAATTCCTGTTAAAAGGTCAGTAAGGTGGCTCTGTGTTATTTAACTTGTTGAGATAGACATCAGACAAGACATATGTTGATACATTTCAACTTATATTTAGATAGTTTCCTGGATGTCAGTACCCACGGTGTAGGTCACGTTAGGTATAGCACTTTACTGCAGGTGTACACATACAAATTGTTATCTTTGTTGTGAGTAACTCCTATTGAGTAACTCATGTCACGCCTCATAAATATGTTTAACAATAACCTATCTTTTTATATTTCTCTAGTACATGTATATATTTATCACATAATGTACTGTGTTATCCAGTGAATATACGTACCGTATTTTCCGGGGTATAAATCGCACCCTTGTATAGACCGCATAGTCAATTGTATAGCCTTCATTCACGTATAAACCGCACCGTTGTATAAACCGCAATGATTTGGTGATTCTCAGGTAAAAAGGT
>JAUMHH010026659.1:0-10491 GCA_032359455.1 Chlamys rubida
AGTATTAATATATAAAACGAGTATTTGCCAATATACAAGTATTAATATATAAAACGAGTCTTAGCCAATATGCAAGTATTAATATCGAGTCTTAGATAATATACAAGTATAAATATAAAGAAAGAGTCTTAGCAAAGTATTATATATAAAACGAGTCTTAGCAAAGTATTATATATAAAACGAGTCTTACCCAATGTACAAGAATCAATATATTAAACTTATCTGTACATGATATATATAGAGGAATTCTGGCTGGGGAAATATAATATTTGTGGGGGAAATATATATTTAAAACGAGACTTAACCAATATAATAGGATTCATATGCAAAAACGAGTCTTGCCCAAAATACAAGAATTAATATATGAAGAAAAACTTTACTCAATATACGAGTGTTAATATATCAAACGAATCTGAGCCAATATACAAGTACCAATACATAAAATGAGTCTGACCAAATATACAAATATTAATATATAAAAAGGGCAATTTATAAGTTTTAATATATTAAACGAGCCTTACCCAAATACAAGAATCAATATATGAAACGAATTTTACCCAATATACAAGTGTTAGTATATAAAAAGAATCTGACCCAATATACAAGTAATAATATATAAAAAGGGCTTAACGCAATTTAGAAGTTTTAATATATTAAACAAGCCTTACCAAAATACAAGAATCGATACGTAAAACGAATTTTACCCATTTTACAAGTATATTATTAAAAAACGAGTCTTACTCAATATCTGACCCAATACTAAGTATACAATTATGAATATATAAAACAAATGTGACCAAATATACAAATAAAATATATCAAACGAATCTGACCCAATATACAACTATTGGTATATAAAACAAGCCTTACACAAGTATCAATATATAACACCAGTCCAACATAAAAGTATAGATATATACAATTAGTATTTCTCCATTAACGGGTATCGACACATAATACCAAGTATATACCCTATATACAGAACTAAAACATGGAACGAGCTGTATCCAATAATCATACTATTCCCCCCGTCAATTGTTACATTACTACCTATAAAACGATACGATTTTTGTGTAATAAGGATTAGGTTATTGAAATGTCTGCTAGATTATCTGTCCCCAAGGTTATCCGTAATTAGCGGGAGACTGGGGAGGATACCTATATTAGACTAGTATCCGCGGTATCTAACACTTGCCTTTTAATGCCTTCAAGGCTTATATAGACACTTTTTACGTTTGCTGTATTTCGTCATACGATTTAGTACATGTAATACATGGAATTTAACTCTTTGACATTAACTACCACTAACGAGACCTAAATGGTACAGTAAAAGATGTATGTTTAGGGTACCGATATATCTGTGTGTATTTTTAGGGTATTTCCGTCGGGTACACCTGATTGTATTTCTGTCGGTCTGTTTGAAGTGTATGTTTTGAAAATATGTCTTCTGATACTATGTTTTGAGGTAATATATCTGTGTCCTTGCAAGGGTATTTCTGTCCCTGTGTTTTGAATGTGCATCTTTTATTGCTGTGTTTTGAAGGTGCATCTTTTAATGCTGTGTTTTGAAGGTGCATCTTTTAATGCTGTGTTTTGAGATTATATCCTCTGGTGCTTTGTTTTGAGAGTATATCCTCTGGTGCTGTGTTTTGAGAGTATATCCCCTGGTGCTTTGTTTTGAGATTATATCCCCTGGTGCTTTGTTTTGAGATTATATCCCCTGGTGCTTTGTTTTGAGGATACCTCTGGTGCTTTGTTTTGAGGATACCCCTGGTGCTTTGTTTTGAGATTATATCCTCTGGTGCTTTGTTTTGAGATTATATCCTCTGGTGCTTTGTTTTGAGGATACCCCTGGTGCTTTGTTTTGAGGATACCTCTGGTGCTTTGTTTTGAGATTATATCCTCTGGTGCTTTGTTTTGAGATTATATCCTCTGGTGCTTTGTTTTGAGGTTATATCTTCTGGTGCTTTGTTTTGAGGATACCTCTGTGTTAATTTCTTGGATATTTCTGTCTGTGTTTTATGAGTGTACATGCATCTTTTTATTGTGTTTGGAGACAAACAGGATGAACAAAGGTAGAAATTACCACCATACCCCACACCCCTTCTTTCTCGGGGATAATTGTATTTACACCCCTCACAAAACATTTGTATCCAATACTTTCATTAGGTCAAAACAGTGGTTCAAGATCACGTGGCCATCAACACGCCGGTGGCCACGATCTTTATATCCCAGCCTGGTACATAGCTACCAAACAGGACGGGTGCCACCTGTGGTTCAGCAAACACTTACCCTTCTGAATGTAAACGTGTACCACTTCCTGTTAAAGGTGGGGTTCATGTTGTTTGTTCTTTCGTTTTGGTGTCTTTTCTGTTCTCTTTGTCTTTTCATATGGACTTTGAGTTATCATAGTCCTTGTGTGTTGGTTCTATATAAAGTTCATTTATAATTTAACACAACACAACAAAATAGTACTGAGGTGCCAACAAAACTGTCGACGACATTCGCCTTGTAAGGTCATGCTAGATCAAGTCCAAGCAATGCCAAGTCCTCAAACCTAGAACCAGGGTAGTGACAACGAAACATCAAGGTGTATTTAAGAACATAATCTCGCATACCGATATTCAAATCACACATGGACATATTTTCCTTCCCCAAATGAGATCTTGAGTTTTCATCAATTGCATCTCTAGAAATCCTGTGGTGTAATTTGTCCGTCCGTGGCCGACATCCATCAAGGTAGTGAGTAATGTTCGGATCAGGGTCTTGGATACCTAAAACAACTGCGACATGTTAACTCCGTAAGTTGGGGAAGCAGGTGTGTAATTGTAAAGAAAGGGAAATTTCACGACCGGGATATCGAAATCTTCTTCGCGCTTTTCGTACAGATGAGTATATGTATAGCTATCCGTGTTGGTCATGTTGACAGAAGTAATCGAGTGAGGGGGCTAATATAGAAGTGTAGTGTCCTCAGTTCAAGTTCAGGTGTGTATAATACGATCTCAATAAATTAAACATCATAAAATTCATTAAATTCTGTCTCATATTTTTTTTTTAAATCGAGCAGGTGAGGGGCACAGTCTAATCACCTAGGAATGAGAGATAGCACCACATATGACGGGACACTGAGATAACACAGTTTGCAGTATTAATAATATCCTCACATACATCATCAACACAAACGCTCTCCTCTCCACACTTTATAAAGACGCTAAAATATAGTTTAAACTAACCAAAGGTGATTTGAAAATGCTTAGAATATGATTAAAGATTAAAATACATAATTACGATTGATTTACTGCTTGTATGCGGTATATGTGGTGAATAATGGGTGTTTTACCTAACACATTTGTCATTATAATATATGGGTATCAATCATCTGTGCTATTTTTTGTTGAAACAAAATGTGAATAATCCAATTATTTCAAATTCCGATCATTTCGTTATGTTCAGGTTCTATATTGTGTGTTACATACAAAAAAAAATCGAAAAATAAGGATAATAAATTTTGACATATTTGAAGAAATGTTTTGGCTCGTTCCGGGACTGAGGAGGGAGAGAGCGAGGTTTGCTGTGAACATATATTACAGACATCACCATCAGCTTTGATTTACAGGGCAGTCGCATACTATCCTCACATACATCATCACCACAAACCTTCTCCTCTCCACATTCCAGATGGTGTTTTGATGATAACGACAATTTCTCGAACAACATCCTACGAACGACATGAAGTCGTACTTACTTTCCGCGGTGCAAATATTGACGTCTGTTAGCGAATATCTCTACTCCTCATTACCAGTCCTCACCGTGAAGACCCTCAATAAAAAACAGGTTTAAAGCGAATAATGATGAATGAAGGCCGTGCCGCGCCTGTCAGTAAGTCGGCCGTGCCAGTGATGCGATGGGAATATGTTTTGCGTACGTCACTTACGTTTGCCTCCGTCTTTCATCAGCCCTCTAATGGTCCGGTACAAGCAGGCGGCAGGGCTGCTGAACGCCAGCCAGTGCTGACTGTATCGGTAACAACTTGGGCAGATAACGGCCGAGCGAGGCACGCAATACCGCCAAATGGGATTTGTTTTTCATATATTTTGGTAGCTTTTATTTTCACTTTGTTCTATGAAATGTTGTAATTTACAAAGAAGATGGATTACTGCATGACTCTGTATTGCACCTTTCAAACAAGTAATAATAAAAAAATGATATTCCTCCGTGAAACGGGACTTAGAGTCTCCACTTTAAATGCTACATTTATGTATGAGTTCACGAGGCAAATATGTGTTTCTGGTCAAAGTGATGGGAGAACGTATGTAACACGCATACCGCACTGTCAGGACCGTGGTCAAACACGGCCGTCATGTCACTCAAACACAACGGTACATAAAGTTATGATATATACAATTAATTCAGGGAATAAGTAATTCTTAATTAATTCTTAATCAATTGTTATTTATTTAATTGTTCATATGCTTAGTTATTTACCAGGAACCGCATGCCCTCTTCGGCTAAGGGATACTGTCTACTCTAACTTTTGCGAGAGATACATTTTCACCGTTATTTTGTGAGGAGATTTATTCGCTAATATTGATTTTCACAAAGGATAATTTCATACAAATCATCCAAATAAAAAGTTAAAGCAATTACGAATGAACCCTACCGGCATAGTTTCGAAATATAATAAATGTGGAAAGAAGGATATTTAACGTAATCAACCTAAGTAAGTTCAAACGTAGCTTGTCATTCCTTTTGATGATATACGTATCCGAACATTGTAAATGTTAGTGCCTTTTTGTGTGGTGTTATTCATTGCTAGTAATAAATATTGTGTAGCAATGTTTGCATACACAGGCATCAAAGCTATTAACAACAGTTATTTTAAAATTGCGATGTTTCTGTTTGATTCATTACAGTTGGGGAGGATATTAAACTATTTAAATGTCCATTAACCCAATGATAGGTGTATAATTACATTCATGCTCTGCAAGTCAGTATAAATACACAATCAGAAGAGATTCTGTTCAAAGAAACTATGAACGCAATAGGATCAGTGTCATTTTGAAGCTTACACTTCCGCCTCAAATAACGCGAGGCCATCGTTATAAGAAAACGTTTAGATGATGATATAGACTGGAATATCATTCACACCAACAATACAGAAATGTTAATACCACCGACATTATGGAATTCTTATGTTTACATCAATAATAACTATAACATCAGTGTGTAAACATATGCTGGGTGGATTGTTTTTTAACGTTCATGCCGGTATGAATGCAAAACGGTTACATCCATGTTTAACACGAAGAATGCGGTATGAATGCAACTGATTTTCGTTATATCGGCTAGAATGTTTGAAGAGTCCAATCCCTATCTACTGTTGATAGTTCCAAGATATTAAGACTAATGTGTATATATGATTCTCTATTTAACTAGTACATTATCAAATAGTGAATGATTTCTCTATTTTGTTTTTTGTTTTTTGTTTTGGTGGAACATCGATTGGAGACTGTGTTTTGGTGGTAGAACATAGATTGGAGGCTGTGTTTTGGTAGAACATAGATTGGAGGCTGTGTTTTGGTGGTAGAACATAGATTGGAGGCTGTGTTATGGTGGTAGAACATAGATTGGAGGCTGTGTTATGGTGGTAGAACATAGATTGGATGCTGGCGGTGCTATCAAACATTGACTTTCGAATTTTCAAAAAGTTCAGCTCTATTTCCATCTCGCTATTTATTTCCAAGACTGACGTTAGAACCAGGAGGATATCTATTCCTCGCTGACAGATTCTTTGATTACATGGATAATTGCGCTCCAAACGTATGTGTTTCCCAGTAATAAATTGGATATTTGAACAATCTGATGCGATTAGACATTTCCATTTAGGAATCTGAGTCTGATACTTACTCCCATGTGAAAATGACTCTATAAATTGTATGTGGGTTCATAGGGGTATATACTTCCAAACTGTCGTATGGGGGCAGGTATATTTCTAATCAGTGCTGGGTGACGTGAGCGCTAGTCTATTACTTTGTAAATAACATAACAAGCTTTTCATTGCTGGCCTTGGATAGTCTCCTAGGTAATGATAACATTTCTACAGTCATTAAGTTGCTGTAATTTCTAATAGTTTGTTTTTCGTTTCAATCGCGGCGATATTCGACGTGCTGGAATATAGAACAATATATCGTGTAGGGTAGTACAATATACACTTTGGTGATATAACGATATATGCGTCATTTCATATCTGAAATAAAAACTATACATTATTTCACTTAAAATGTTTCACAGATTATCAGATTTCTCACCTTGACAGATTACCGCATTTCTCATTTTGTCGGAATATCATATTTCTCACTAAACAATTTATCAACAGATTTTATTTTTCATTGAACAGAGTATCGTTTTTTTTCTTATCAGATTAACATATTTCTCATATTTCTGACAGTATATATTATCAGGTTTATCACATAACACATTATCACATTTCTCACATAACAGATTATCACATTTTTGACATGACAGATTATTACATTTCTCACATAACAGATTATCACATTTTTGACATAACAGATTATTACATTTTTGACATTACAGATTATCACATTTTTGACATTACAGATTATCATATTTCTCACTTAACATTCAAAAGATCATCCCATTTCCCACTTTTATAATAACATATCAAAGCTTTTGCACTTAAAGTATAAGTTTCTTAAATAATTCGAACATTTCCCATTTATATACGTATCTCCCAATATAATATATCGACATTGTTCTTTTTCAATATCTCAAATCAATCCTAATATGAAAAACGGTTATTGCGATATAACTTCTCGACTCACTTCTCAATACAAATATATCACATTTTTGACCTTGTGGATAAGCGTTTTTCAGAATTTCTTTCTCTCACAACCAGTTAAGGTTTCCCCTGAAGGTTAAAGATAGTTTGGGTTTGCTATTTCGGAACTAAAGTAAAGTAAGTATGAAGATAGCTGGAAAGATGCGCCCTATTGACGACGCATTGCGGATCCCGGAGTGCCTAGGTTTCCTACCAGAATAGCTCTTATCTACACTGCAGGAATATTATTGTCGTCATCATTACCCGATTATCAATCACCAAAATCAAATTCATGTTGCTGTTACCTTGATGTTCAGTCCTTATATTCAAAGTATTGTTTCTATAACACAAACCTTCAATTGTCATTGTCAAAGATTCATTACAATATGTATGTTAAATAAATGTTCAATTACCAAAGTCGAACATATTGTGTATAGATGTTAAAACTGTAGTGAGCGTTGTCCTTATGTGTGGAAACCGTGGCCAGCTTTGTCCTTATGTGTGGAAACCGTGGCCAGCTTTGTCCTTATGTTTGGAAACCGTGGCCAGCTTTGTCCTTATGTGCTGACACTGTGATGCACTTTGTCCTTATGTGTTGACACTGTGCTGCACTTTGTCCTTATGTGCTGACACTGTGATGCACTTTGTCCTTATGTGTTGACAATGTGCTGCACTTTGTTCTTGTATGCTGACACTGTGATGCACTTTGTTGTTGTATGCTGACACTGTGATACTTGTATGCTGACACTGTGGTAGATTTTGTCCTTTTGTATTGAATCAGTGATGAAGTTTTGTCCCATCATTTTATTTTCATTTTATTTCAACATTTTGTTTCTGAAAACACCAGCACTTTTTCTCTATTACTAATTTGTACGTATACGTTCATGTCTCAACAAGAAAGGAGTTAAGTACAAATATAGGAAGTCGAACTTTTACTGATATACATTACTAGGAAATACGATTATCCATGTATTAAATCATTGTGTGTAATTACGCTATGTCTATCCATAAGATATGGGTGGGTGTTCATAGAAACTGGCCTCTACTTGCTTATTTAAGCGTGTCAGTCCAAATGTTTAGAGTCTAACTGCTAATGCGCGTTCATTAAAGAACCAATATAGTATTTGTATATAAGAAACTAAGGCGTTAAGTGAATGAATTGAGTTGAGTGTTACCTCCATGTCCAGGTTTAGCATACCGTGTAGTCTGTTCCTGTCTATCCGCCCCGGGGGAGCTTCTACAGCTAGGCCCTTGAAGATGACCAGACACCCAACTCCAACAGTTTTATGTTTTCTGCACAAAATTGCCTGTCATACATTATTCATCACCATCAACTCCAATTAGGCGGGAAAACTTTTCATTTTAACACCATTTGAGCCCTGCTGAAGTCTCTAACATTGATGGATATTAAGCTTGTCAATTTGAATCACCCCTGAATTCTCAAGGTACCAGTAGAATGTATTCTAATGCAGCAACGTGCTTGAGAAGGTTGAGATCAAAGGCAGCTTAAAGCGCCTGTCAACGTACTGTAATTATAGTTACGTATGATACAGACCACTCTAAACACAGGGGCCCCTCAAGATGTAGGCCTTTGCTATTGAATGTGACAGAAGTAATTCAATTTTAATTCTTTCGTGTTGGTGCGTGACATTACACGTCCATTCCAATCTGAGAATATATCTGTAATGCCAGGAAAACAGATTCATGAATAATCAACGTTCAATGGCCGAAGGAAGGCGTGCATTCGTCTTGAACAAGACAAAATAGAGGTCATTGCAGCTTTATCTATCGGAGACACTAGGGCTCTTTCTAACCCCTGTGGGGCTCAGTCGTAGGGACAAAGGGGCGCGCTACCTCCCCGAATAATTCCTGAAAATCCCGCAGGTATTTGTGACTTAAATATACATATATGCCGATGACTGTGCGCGTTTAAGATGAATAGAGTTTAGAGTCCGGGTTGGCGACACCGGGCTGAGGAGGAGCACGCCGATGAATGGGTAATGGTACAGGGCTAAATCACACTGGTTCAAGGACGATGGGAGAAATGTATTAAGACAATAGATATCGGCGATACATATTCATGAACTGATTTTTTTCGAATTATGAATTAGCATTATTTGATTCTATTTCACTCCTTCACTCGTACGGTTTTAGTCTGCACGACATATACTATTTAAGTATTGGCTTTGTTTGTTATTTATTTATTTGTGTTTCAATACGTTTTTTACAGATATTTTCCTTATAAGCAATTCAGATAAGGAATACGATTTTATTAATCGTACTAAATATTCGGCTATAATAAATGTGCTTTTATGTTATCAAATGTGTTTTCTGTTAATGTGAATTTGTAACGTATATGACTTTGACCGAATTTTAAAAATTATATGATTCATTTAGTATTAAGAAAAAAAGAATACGTCATCGGTTTTGATGATACGGTCCCCAAGGTCACTGAGAACTATTTTACATATATTATTTGTTTGTGCTATACCAATGAAGTCAAATTCGTATTTCTAGTAATTATGTTTCGTAAAAGGTGGTCGACTTTGCTGGTGGATTATCAGTACCCGAGGTTGGCCGTACTCTGCTGGTGGATTATCAGTACCCGAGGTTGGCCGTACTCTGCTGGTGGACTACCAGTACCCGAGGTTGGCCGTACTCTGCTGGTGGATTATCAGTACCCGAGGTTGGCCGTACTCTGCTGGTGGATTAGCAGTACCCGAGGTTGGCACAAAACAACTGAAATTTACTCTGAGCTTATTCAGGAATAAAATTAAATACTAATTTCAAAATAAAAAATGTAAAATATCAAACCTGGATTTATCAGTATGTGTACCTGAGTGTTCTGTACAAACACCTGGGCCAGTGTGTGTACCTGAGTGTTCTGTACAAACACCTGGGCCAGTATGTGTTCCCAAGTCTCCGTATCACTAATGTTTAATTACATGCAAATGAACAAAAAATATAATCGATATAATGGTTATTGCTATTTTGCATAAACTTTTCATACATTACATTACGTGATGTTATCAATATAGCTAATTTTTACTCCGTTCTCGTGCTAAGTACTAGATGATGATTCATTGAGGAAAAAAAATCAGATTTCTGTTTACTTTATTATGATAATTTAATAATTCTATTTCTATTCAAGTTAGACTTAATAAAAATACCAAATGATGTCTTTTACAGTTGTCAAGTTTAATATTTAGTGTTTAAATTTGTGTGTAATTTCATATCGTTTAGGAAACGTGTGTCCGTCGCAGAAGCAGGGCGTTTTGGGGTATTTATTGGAATAAGCAATTATACTTTGAAAATGACAACGAACATTTAATTACAGGCTGTACTTTAACATTAAGTTTGTATGAAGACGTGCACAAGCCCCAGTATATATAGTGCCTGATGGTAGACTAGCACAAGCCCCAGTATGTATAGTGCCTTATGGTAGACTAACACAAGCCCCAGTATATATAGTGCCTGATGGTAGAAGAACACAAGCCCAAGTATATCTAGTGCCTGATGGTAGACTAGCACAAGCCCCAGTATATATATTGCCTGATGGTAGACTAACACAAGCCCCAGTATGTATAGTGCCTGATGGTAGACTAGATTGATGGATTGATTGATTGGTTTTACTTCCGCTTCACTACCGA
>JAUMHH010026670.1:0-45095 GCA_032359455.1 Chlamys rubida
TTTCACACGCTGAGCTGACCTCACCCGGAAGACAACGGAAATTCTGTAAAAAAAACAATAATAAATGTGATAAGATTATTCCTAGAAATCATAAGTTAAATATTGTTACTTAAATGTTGGCGTTCATTAAATAGATGTGATAAACAAAAGAAGCACTGCAACAAACTGTAATTACGCGTCGGAAACTGTTTTGTTCCGGAATGACATTAGCTTTGATTTTTTTCTGAAATTGCTCTAACCGACCGAGCTACATAGCCAGCGGAAGTGTTTTGGATCAACTGTGCTCCGGTAACATCAAAAGCAAAATTTAGGGGAGGTTACTGTTTGTACGTAAAACAACAGTGCAGTGGTACAAGAATCCTTAAACAAACTACGTTTACAATAATAAACAAAACCGAATAAGTTTTTTATAATTAGGATACAACACTGGACCCTCATATTTCTGACAAGTGATTTATATGTGATGCTGATATATTAAATTTTCATTTTTGTTAATTATCTGTTATTTATAAAGTATCGCCTCGATTAAGTATTTAAAAGAGTTCCAAATTATACAGACACGTGGCAATAATTCCTACCACCAGCACATATAGTAACACCACGTTGACCTTGCGTGCCGACCTCTAATAACCATAATGATAGCATGCAAATTATTAGTTATGTACATATATAGGAAGAGTAGTTTGAACTTTAGTTCAAAAAGAATAATGATATTAATAACCCAGGTTATACATGAAACAATCGTGACGTCAATGTGAACGTATGGGCTTACTTAAAAATGAATGTAATTGCCCTAAATGAATATTCCAGATGAAGGTCAAAGCGACAGGTTATAGCCTGACTATTGTCAATTAGAAATGCTAACACCGCCAATCTAGAATTATACCATGTGTTAGGGGACACGTTCATATTCATTTAGGATATATAATTTACTTGTTTTTTCTTATAACTACAATGCAAATGCTATTACTGTTTGTCTCAGCATTTTTATACTAGCCTGTAATATCGATAAAACGTGGCCTTGTATACGGATTAATGCACATTCGGGGCATGTAACATTGCAACCTTGGCCTAGTGTCACATATTGTGGTGACCCATTAAACGACCACGCTGGCAGAAGGAAATGCTTGTGAGCCTTTATATCCGAAAATGTATGTACAAAAAATGTACTCAATTTCCGATACATCCATCGGAGCATTGTGTTATGCTTTCATTTTGTATCCTTTCTTCGTGCTAGTTATAAGCTATATTCCATCCATCCTGTGCGACTGTTACAAAATAGTCTGAGAGTACATAAAAGCCTACTTCCTTGTCAAGTAGGAGACACATTAGTTCAAGGTAAAAATAAGATACTTACCGCCATGTTTTCAAAAGTAGGGCCCCATACGATATTGAAAATCCGATTTCTCTAAACCAAAATTTCAAAATACAAGTAATGACCGTTGCTTCGAAGTATCCAACGATCAACTGCAAAGAAATGTATAAGAAATATCAATATATTGATGTCATTTGACCAACAGAAATACAAGGTCATGCCTCAGTCCTGAAAATGGAACAAAACGAAATACATGCATGTCGATGGACGTACTTGTTGCAAAGAGTCAATCATAAATGGAACAAATAATGTTTCGAATTACTTGAATTTGTTTCTGAGTATGAATAAGATATGGTTTTAACATCATAGATATCTCTTATTCAGATATTTTATTGAAACATATCTTAATATTAGAGAACAGTAAAATTTCTTTTGAGAAATTACTGCTGACTTAATATAATTTAAAGTCAAATAAAACACTTATGCAATGCAAAATACAAAGAATGTATTGATCGATTGCTTATAAATTAAGGTGCTGGCCAGTGCCTAGAACAATTATTATCAAGACGATGGCCACGGATGTTGATACAAGCAAGGGTCATTTCTCACTAAAACTTCTGGTCACTAACCGCAAGTCTAATTCAACTCGATACAACTATGCAAGTTTATATATGGAGATAATTGAAAAAGTACAAGGAAAAATAAGACAAGCGGCCGTATACATGAAACAGTTCTCATACTAATGCATGGATTGGGTGCTCAATCCAGCTTTCCGATAACTCGCCTAACGCATGTGTTATGTTTAAACATCAAGTGTAAACATTAAAAATGGTACTGGGTCTTTCCAGTATTCTTTCAAATAATCAACCAAATGTGATCTTTCATTAATGTATACGCGGAACACTACTTTGCGCTTAAACAGAAAATCGAAGTTAAAAGAATACGAAGACGTTTCATGAATGAGGACCCCAGTGTAGTGGCAACTCCCACCAAAATTAAATACAAATAATGTCACGTCCTTGAATTGAGAACTCGGGTGGTGATGAAGAAACCATAATGTACTACTAACAAGGAACGTCATACACTTCGACCTTCATACCGCAAAAGGAAATATAATCCTTTCAAATGATATAATTAGTGCGACCATATCATTTAACCATAGTCTTCATCAATCAGCATCTCCTACTCCAATGCACATACTAATTGGGTATACGCATTACTCATCATGTATAATACACGTACAATTGAAAGCATTTAATGAATTTGCCAAACGGACATACCGATGCGACAAATATTTTGCCTGAGGTAATATTTCTTTTTATTCTATTTGCGTCGAATTGCTAATCACTTACAGAAGATACGATTACTTACCGGACAATACAAGAGGAATGCTCCAACTAGAATTATACGCATCAAGACCGGACTGCATGCTTTTAGGACCTAAAACACACATAAGATTACAAACTTTACATATCAGCAAGTTAAGTGGCGACTTATGTGTCCCCTGCAGTTTGGGGTTTTTTCGTGGAGGTTCACGTCCCCCCCCCCCTTTTGACAATTTCATGGACTTATTTAGGGTCCTCGGCTTAGGAGACTTTGCATAGAGCAATGCAACTATAAAGCATTGAAGTACCAGGGTTTTTAAATGTTTTTTTCCTCCGCAGCATTTTTACCTTCAATATGTCGTGAGCCTACCATTTACCAAGAACCTCCCGTTTGGTCCTGAGTTACATTACAGCACCGATGTGACTTAGTAATAAAAGGTGTTCCAGTGGACCGTTAAGAATGAAACGTCAATGACGTTAGCGAGATATTACACTGGCGTTTAAACAAATTGAGGGGATGTTTCTATAATATATAATACAATACAATTTTTAATATCAGGGAAAGTTCATCTACACAAAGACACAACTTGTTACAAATCGCATTCAAGATTAAATGTTAGAATTATTTTTTTGGTTTACACAGAAAACTGTTGATTTATGGAAAAATCTTCCGTGAAATGTTGTGAATTCAAGCACAGTTAAACAATTTGAATGTAAATTAGAAGAACACTGACAAAACCAAGCGCATAAATACAGTTTTAGAGAAAAAATCGTATCTGAACGTCGCAACTTTTGAAAACATGTCTTATTTAGTTGTTGTTTTATTTCAGAGCAGACTGTCAAAGGATTTAAAAATCCTAATTTTGTCAGAATGAATGGATGTATTTGTGTATTTATAAATACGAAAAAACACAGTGCAGTGGGACATGGAATCTTTAACAACTTTCTAGAAATAATAACGTTAAGTCAACCAGACTTTCGGTATTCCAAAAAAAAACAACAGTTTCTGAACAAAACTATATAAACATCGCAGTTTTCTGTTTGGGAAACCTTCTAATTCAGAACACTTGAAATAGACAGTGATTATTTACAAATATAGTGCAGATCGTTCATGCCATTCCCCGTTGATAGCTGTGTTGTGATATCACTATGTCCAACCTCCGCTTGGTTCCTTTTGATAGTGTCAGTAGCTATTTTTGCATTCCAAAACATGAATACTGGCTCGTTGTTGATTACCTAAGTAAATGTTCGCGATTGCATCAAACCAAATCTGGTGTAGAAATTATTTTTAGATTTTCATGATTGTTAAATCTAGCGAAATCAATTTAATTAGATATTTGCATTATCAAAGCTAATGTTCAGTCTCATCTGATTGCGTGATGAAACTGATAAATAATCGGGAAAATGCACTTTTGATAAGGGGAGTGATTTATACATTATCGGACCATTAAATTCACACCGGTTCAGACGAAAGTGTTTCCGTTTTGACAGCTTACGTCGTAATGACTGCAGAAGTACGAAACTAATTTTAAAACAATATCCAATTTGTCTCACAAAAGCATGATTACATATCTTTAACAGGTTTTGTCCACGCACTTGACTGCTGGAAAACATCCCTACGCAATTACATTGATTAGGAGGTAAAACGCTATCTGTACTCTGTGTATGAATTGGTTGGATAGTTCACGTGTTTAAAGGCCCTTGATAAACCTACATGAAGAGACGAGTTGGCCTACTGTATTACACTACATGATTACACGATGTGATGAATAATAAGTTCCTTGCAAAACCGGCGTTCCTGTTTATACAGTTTGTGTACTGGAACGACATTAATGCAATCTAAACTAATTAAATGTAACCGCTCTACAAGTGTACCTTATTTTGTTAATATGTCATAAAGAATATCATAACATGAAAAATAAAACGAAATGGGAATCAATCTTTAGTTGTGTATAGAAGTCTTCATTCATTTCAGATTGGAAGAATGCTAAAAGAGATTTTAAAAAGAGATTCTGCAAAAACAGTTCCTTCATAAAATTATCCTTGAATACATAGACATTTACAGGAAGGCCTTGGAAATTGCTATTCTAACACATTTGAACTATATAGTTAAAGAGGTTTACTATTGCAGTTGATATAAAAATAAATTTCTGCTTAACATTTTTACCTATTTCCGAAGATGGATTTAGACACTAAAATTATTTAAAGAGGGGGTTACAAAACTTAAAAGTGGAAATAATTCGCTTTCTGGCCCTTGAAACTGTTCACCGTGTGGGAATTTTCGTGTTTGCATAGTTCTATACACCTAAAAATCTATACATTTATGTTCGAGTATGGATATGTTCGCGCTAATTTACACAACGCACAAAACACCAGTATTTCTACATCGCGACAATTTCTACTTCAGCAGTATGCTGCATGATTGGTTAGTGTACTCTATAGTCTTTCATTTTTCCCACGCATTTTTTGTTGACAAATTTATTTTCGAAAGAGTTACTTTTTATATTTGATGACGCACATTCGTTTTAACCGACCTTGTTTTAAATGTCATATCCTAAAACGTTCCCATCCTCTTAAATTGATTAACTTTCATTTACCATCATTGAAATATTTTACATCGAATATTCCCTGTCGTCACATTACAAGTCACTATCAATACACTTATTTTGATTTAGAAGAACATTTAGCACACAAATTGAATCGAATGAGTAATAAAGCACGGCACGGGCCAGGCGGCCATTACTGCGCGTGCAGGTGAATTGAAGACTTGGGATTAAGGGAGATAATCAAAAAGTTCTACTTGGCTGTGTGATCGATGCTAGATGAAAAAGAACTTTGATGTGACTTTGAAGTCATCCGCATTGTATGGTTTCCCGAGAGATGGAAAGGGTAGTAATCACCATGACTCCGTCTGGAGCAGTTTTAGAGGACAATCATTAAATCTGAAAGTGATGCATTGATCAAGACAAATTGTCTTTTTGAACAACATTTTTTTTTATTGATGATGAAGATTTATCTAATGGATTAAACGAACGACAGGATGTGTATTTATTCAAAAAATCAATATGATTTATAAAATATTAAAAGGATTTTTTTCTATCTCTCTTTTTTAATTATCAAGTTCTTTTTAGTTATTGAAAGATTGTTATTTCCAACATATTTTTCAGAATATAGCAAATAACACGATAATGCACCTGTTTAGATTTGAAGATTGTTGTATTACCGTTTGAGTAGTATTACTGATAATACCTGTTAATCTCCTTCCATCTCCAATGTAGGGAACTGAATGATCAACTATAGCTTAGAGCTACGTTACATTAGCCTGATTATGTTAACAATAATTACGTTTATGATTTGTGACACACATTAAAATTGATTTAGTATTAATAAAGCTTTGCCTGGAGGATTTATTGAAAGCGAATGAGTATACCTCCTTGCACGTCTTACGGGTTTGTCTCATTCTTGTCGCTGTTGAATAAACTGATACCGTCTGACATGATCACCCTAGCATCATTTTATAAGCCGCCCGTGATGGCTGCCGAGAAATTGTTCATCGACCTCCGCTGTTCTGTCTGATCTTCTGACAAGTACGCATGATATTTACTTATCCATTACGATATCAGAAACCTTCCTGTGAGTGAGTGTCGGTCAATGATGTGTTTTGTGTTCATTTGCTTCCGATTGTTGTCTTTGGGTTTCTGAATTTCCTTTTGTACTGGCGGTATAGGATGTTTTTCTTTTCTATTTGACGTATACACACTCCAGAGACCTTTTATTATCGTTAATAACAAAGAGTGTATGGACAAGCATGTATATTTATATTAATATAACCAAGACTGTCAAAACTTTGCACGAAATATAGTTCTGAGTTTCTTCATTTTTGTACAATTCATATTACAAATGATTTTTCGATGATTTTAGTTTAAAATTGATAAATAGAACTACATCATTATTACACATCAAGCAATCAAATACAACACTCCACCGTGTTCTATTCATCCCCTTTTCTCGCACTTTAAACAGGGATGTCCAACGTGAAACCCCGTGCTAGATTATTCTATCTCGTCCTATTTGTTTTGCACCTTTCCGTGACATTTCGCGGAACTTTAACACAGTGATGTATTCATCCGCTCGCAAACGCAAGTGATAAAAAAACGCAATATAAATATTCTGTTTTGACGTTTTATGTTCTGATGTTGTAGATAAAATGTAATCTACATTGTGAAATACTTTTCTTTTCTTTTTAAGGACGGACTTTGTTGTTTACGCGCAGGCGTTCAAACGTACTTTCAGAAGAAGCCATGTGTATTTGAGGTACCAGACGGGAGACTTGTAGACTACAGCAAAATTGAATAGTTTCCGAACTAAACGTGCAAGGGGAAAAAAGGTTTCTGTTACAGAGCGAGATCAGGTTATCTCAGTCGAGGGCTAAGATTCTGTAACAAAATCACATAAAAACATGGGTTATTACAGAACCCTAACCCGTGACTGAGATAACCCGATCTCGCTCAGTTAGAGGTTATTGATTTTATTAATCTCTCTTTCATCCATGTATCTCCCTTTAACGCTTTTGTTCTATGATATCTACTTACTATATATAATGTCTATCCAATGTACATATTTACAGACCAAGACGCTTCACGTTTCATCACCAAAATGATATATTAAATGTACCATAACATTTTTATCACAAAAGAGGCGATAACAGTACCACGGAATGTTATTCTAATGTATTTTATATGATACAGATATGGGATGTTCTGGATATATAACCGCCTTATGGGAGCAGCGCTCAGTCCGTGAAAAGTGAAGCGCACTCGGGCCAATGAATTCGGCTCTAAGTCTCCTTGACTGTTTTTTAAGATAGAATGCGAGACAGTGTATGCTTATGACAAAGCATCAGACAGCCATATAAAAACACTCTGACCAGTCATATGACATGGTGCCATTAAAGATAAGGCGGTCATCTAGGGAGCATATCTTTAAGTCGTTTTGCTTGTAAACATTTCTTTGCTATGCTCAGGGGTCTAACGAATCCGTTAATGTGCTAGTTAATGCGGTATGCGACTATAACCATTCTCTTGAGTGATTTACTAAAATATTATTCGCCAAGCGCTCGAATTTCCCCGATCATTTTCCTTTTTCGGAGCCTCTCTAAAAACATCTGCAAAACCCACCGCAAACGAGTTCCGAATACGGAGGCAGACGAGAACAATGGCACGTCTAACTGATCATCCGACTATTGTGTGATCGTTTTTGATTAATTCATATTCTTTTTCGGCATAATTAAAAAAAGAATTGTCTTTGCAGTAGGGAATCCCAATTCGTTGTTTTTGCCCTTGTGGAACATGATTAACCTCGGAGAACCAAAGAATCGTGATTCCAAACAGTAAGGATAATGAAGGTTTCCTTAGTTGATTTTTCGGAACCTCTCTCAAAAAACTGAGCAAGAGGCATCACACCTTAGTTGTGAATAGTTTGTCTGTTTGTTTTCAAGAGTCTAGAATGAACTATAGTGAATTAATTGTTTGGATTACGAGACCAATCAAGGAACACGTTAGATGTATCTCACTGAAATGTCAAAGCTACATAATGTAGTACACAGGGACGTATTACTCCGGTAACAACAAGCTAGACATAATTAAAGACTTGTAACTGAGCTCTTGTGTGACCTGCACATTCTCCTAGGTTTTGGGGAGGCATTTTTACAGGTCCACGTGTGGTGCCGGAAGCTCTTAATTTTCTGGATGATCTAATTTCGCCCTTATTTAGTGTGGGATCATGGTTCCTTTTCTTTTGTAGTTACATTTCCTAACTCCTGTTCTTTCGTCTTTTTGTATCAATTTTTGAGTTAAAATTCAGTGACAGCAAGTCTAACGTATAGTTTTTTTTTCTCGTTTTTATATCTTTGAATCATTTTTTTAATAGAACTATCTGGTTACAATGCAATTTTGATAAACTGGTTATTTGGTACCTATCAAATTTCACATGGTGTCATTCGATAATATGTTCGCATTGTTGTTGGACGTTGTTGTTCTTTATGCCAACAATAATGACATAAGGATATTATTCAATTATAGCCTTTGGCTGAGGTCGATACCTCGATTTATCAACCCGAGAAAAGATATATTGACCAAGGACGCGTCGATAAATCCAGGTACCGACCGAAGTTAAAGGCTACAATTGTTTAATTATTTTCAAAACAGTAATGTAAGCAGTCTGAAAGAAATACCACAACAAAAAAGCTACGTAAGCGGGACGGTGCGTTCGTTTGGAGACACGTCGTAATGCTTTTTTAGAAACACCCAGTCCTTCAACATAATCTCGCGCTCCAAGTCAATATCGGATTTATCGGTGAACACGTGATGCACTTCTAGCCAATCACATATACGGGAATAAAATGAACAAATAATAAAGTATGATAAAGGTTTTCCGACCGCTATTTTTCCCATTAAATTTGTTTTAGTTTGAATTTTATATTTAAAATATCACGTATAGCATCAATAGACATACAATAATATCGATGTTTGAAGACAGGTTTAAGAGTATCTTTGAAATAAAATATTATTAAATTAAAATTAACATGCATAAAGTCAAGTATGCACTATTAACATACACTGTAGTAATGTTTGTGGCAGCAGAAATAAAACCTTTCTCAAAATCAGTATTGCGATTGTAAAGGCCGACTTTGCAATAACAAATTAATAATATACTTAAAAAATGTGCATAGCCAAACGGTGTCTGATCCGTAAAGCAAAATAATAATCACCGGCGGCAAACGAGACTTCAGATATTCAATTACTAATTCAATAACAAATTGTAATTTCCACATGCATAACGTTGTCAACGTGCAGTTGTTCGAGGTGAAACTTTAAAACAAATCGTGAAAGAAAAATGTCTGCCAAGTTTAAATTTGTCTAGTTGTCTAGTTGTCTAGTTGAATCAGTTTGGACGCCAGTTCAATTGCGATCTTTTGATTTCTCGTCATTTATTGAAATCATAGGTTTTTCTTAATTTGTTGTACGTGTCGATTCGTCACCACACACATTATAAGCCATGATGATTATATAATTATATTTGTTTCTTCCCATATTTTCTAAAATACAACAACATATAATTCGACAGACTTTTCGGTGTTTTAGATTCGAAATTAACGTTTTTCTATTGTCCTTGAAACAAATAACATTTCTTGATGAAACAGATACATGTGCCATGGGTGCGTCATACCTTTTAGAGGTGTTGTCAGCCAAGAAATTGCAATTGCTCTGCAATATTGCATCTGGCGCCATAACTCAGGTCTTATTAACCAACATGGCTGATATCTTTACGAATGTGAGTTATCTGCATCCTCTAAACGAATTTGGCACGTCTGTATCATTCAGTTGAAGTGATAAACGATCGTGCAATAGAGTAAATAACAGAGATTTCTATACATGTACCATTAACCTACAGCTTCTTTTAAACAACTACCAGAAATTGGTTTGAATGGAAAGATTGGAAATCGACCCAGTGTGGGGACAAGCTGTTTCTCTTAGATCTATTTCTTGATTTTAAAGTAAAACAGGACGCCGAAATGCACTTTTTGCAACGACATAGGCGGTAAAGACTAAATTTGTTGACAAGTTGCAATTTATCAACATGCCACAGAAGTTGGTGTAAAGTTTTTACAATTACAAAATATTCTCAAAGTTGAGTTTTCTTGTGAGTCTATGGAGAATAGGAGCGTAGAAATGAGAACACTAAAATTGACATACAATTTACTTACCTTGACGTGGCGGTAATGCACTGTAAACCAAATAAGGAGTGGAATACAGCACATGATAAGTCCTGATGCACCTAGAACTACGCTACGCTGCACCCAGTTAAGGGTGAGGATGCAGGGGGCAGGATCTTCACACGCATCACATCCGGCTGCGCACGGCAGACACTCGAAGGAAATATCATACACGTTTTCTTCTCTCTTGAATACAAACAATGGCAAGCTATTTTATGGCGGTCAATTCACGATAATCCATGGAACATTTTAATTGCTTTGATGTTGGTTTGGTTTGTTTGATTTTAATGTCTTATTAACAGCTATGGTCTTTTAAGGACGTTGCATGTTTTGTAATTGACCTCCAATACTTTTGATAATATATCTACATTGTACTCTTTTTATGCAGTCCTAATTTCAAGTAACTTATATGCACTTATCTTTAAAAACAAAAAGAATAAAAAAAAGTGCTAATTATTTTTCCAAGTGATACAATGTTCAAGCAACTGCTTTGCAAATAACGTTGACGATTTGCTTTTCTAATAAATGTCAATAACGCGAAACATAATTATTTTCGTTCATCATCTCTGTTTCTTTTCCTTTTTCAAAATATTTTCTTTTCAACGAGCAATTACCCATACAGAATAAGCTTTTTCTTTGATATCTCTTAAAGCTGAATGCACCTATGTCGAATTGATTTTACAATATGGTTTGTTTTCAAAATTAATTTTTGACATTCAGTTTTAGTAAAGCAGGGATACACAAAGTAATTATACGGCTATAGATTTTTTTCTACCTTGCAGCATTACAACCAAACTCAAGACTCAAGATTGATTATACGTTTCAACGAATATGAAGAAAATTCTTTAGACAACAAAATTGGACAGAAGGCAACTGAGTACAAACAATCTACCACATATGTTACTACTCTATACCGGGAAAATTTTCGCTGCATTTTAATTTTCGCCTTTTTTTCCCGCCGTTATGAGGACGAATTTATCATTACAGCAAACACTAGTCAACAACATAATGTACATAGTAATCAAATTTGAAGGGCGAAATTAATACTGGGCGAATATACAACAACATACCCTGTCTCCGGCATACACACACGCAAGCACGCAAACACAACACACATAGAGGCACGTCCTTAAATGGCCTTAGCTGTTAATAGGACGTTAGACAAAATAAAACAAAAAACAAATGGGCGAATATGAATTTTAACGGCGAGGTGTGAACGTTTGACTTGGGCGAAACTGTCCCAGTTTACAGTATTCACAATCAATCACTCTTATAAATTGTATTCATTTATAGTAACGCATGTTCGGTTAGAAATAATGTTGTGTATTTCGACAAATAATATTACTTACCCTTGTTTTCTTAGCGTATTCATATTCCACTTCAGTTCCATTGAAGTAACGGTGAGGCGAGTCAAGGTTTGGAAAATAGTAACCGTCGAGACACACACACTTGTACGATCCTCTACGGAAGCCCAACCGGGGGAGAGGTTCGCACTAAATGAAAGTAAATGCAAATTGAATGGAAGTGGCAATGACGTATATAATGTCTACAATGTAAAACTTTAAATCTAAATCCAATATGTTTCAAATTTTTCCAAATTAGGCAAATTAAGTTTACCGAACTTGGTTAAACTTGAAACACAGCGTGTAGTAGATACAACATTGAAATGACAAACAATATTAAAGTTTTAAATTGGAATTATTTAAAGTAACATATAAGTAAACCGAATTTTCAAAAAAGTTTCAATTTGGACCATGTTTTCATTTTTGCAATAACACAATAGTTAACCAATAGTATATATAGTTTCCTTTAAGCATAGTTAGCTTGCAATGTACTTTTATTGTGTTTCGACATGAAAATTATGTTTACTGAACAGGGGAATAATAAAATATGCAGTTTATGTATAGACATTTTATACATTTATAAAATCATTTATCTGCATAATCACCATATTTATCAAAATAAATGTTCTGTATGTAATGGGTGTCTTTAACAGGCTTCACTGTCAGGTATTCAGTCTTTTTATGTAACTGTGTAGTCCGTTAACCTGAGTTATCCGAAACTCATCTGTTACGGAACGACCATTCAGTCTATATAGCGTTAGAATGAACACAGTTTAAATGTGTCGGTATTAATCCGCCTGATACCTACCCGTGTTGTGGACGATTTACATCTTGCTGACCCCGAAAAGACGTTTGGTTCCGTGGCACCATCCGGCTGCGGACACTGGTCAATGTCCACTTTCTGCAAGGCTATGTCTATACCACTTGTCCCCCTGTTAAAAACAAAAAAACAACATGAAAGTTGATTTTAACATTACATACCAATTTTATTGAATGCGCCCAACCCTTCAATTTTGTTATATTGAAATAAAATGTACAGAAGTGGGAATAGGCAATAAAAAGACGTTACGAAAATATAGCTATAGGAATTGAAACGATACCAAACACAAAAGGAATGCTACACGAAATCCCTAAATCTTTCATTTGATTTGAAGTTTAAAGTTTCTCTCCGCATGGTTTTTTGGTATACATGCTTCTTCCATGCATTTGAACATTACGTTACTTACGTAAAAATAATGTTGTGCAATTTTAGTATAACATCGTTTGATTTAAAAAAGAAAAAGAAAAAGAAAAAAAGACCCATAGATCTTCAGAAAACTATCGGTAAAAACACTAAGTAGATTTTCACAGTTTACTACTTCAAGCAAAAAATCACAATCTTTCTAACTAGGCTGTCAACACCTCCGGAGCTTTATAAAGAACTTTATCATCATTATTGGGTTTTAGTTAAAGTTGAGGCTCCATTTATTATCTTTCCCATCGATATCATATGGCATTTTTACTTCCAGACTCTCAGAAAATCACCGTTTTATCCTTCACACTCTGTAACATATCGTAGCTATACATCATAGCTAAACAATCGCTGTCCTCTTTTATGTTTTAAATGAAAAGCCGTGATTCTAACATAGAGCCCTGAGGTACGCCAATATCGATCGATTTTTAAATCTGCTATTGCACCAGAAAAGCTTTCAAATTGAACGCCCCATAGAAGTAAGAGTTCAAATAATTAATTTTGTTTTATTTCGTTGAGTTTTTGTAAAAAGTATGTAAATCTGAAGACGATACACTATATATATATGTCTGGAATTTATGTAATAAAGCATAATTGTTAACTTGATTTAAAATTTTGCTAATTTAAATAAATGTTACTCTATTATGAAAAAAACCCATCTAAATAAATGATTCGTCGCTATGTTTCAGCCATTTCACTTCCAAATTCACTACAGCAGACCTTGTAACATGGTTTGTTGGAAAACCAAATTGGCTGTTACTTTGTTTGCAGTGAACCAAGAGTAAAACGCATTTTGATGCATCGTATTATTTTACCGAACAAATCAAGGTAATACATATGTATCAAGCTATTAACCGTTCCCTCGATTAATTATGCTTCACTTATGCTTCGTCCGAGTGAAACATTATTAATTGAGGAAAAAGAAAGAATAATGTTTCCCTACACTTAAGGCAATAACTACACTGTATTTTATTATAACGAAAAATAATAATAAACACAAATAATAAACTTCATTGTAGAGATGAATCAGTCGAAGCGCCATTGTTGTCGTCTGCTTCCGTCGTTTGGAACTAGGTTGTGGTGGCTCTTACCGATATTTCTAAAGAGGCTCCGAATAAGGGAAACATGATCGGGGAAACTTGAGCGCGAGTAGATGACATGATATTTTATTGCCCCGTCATGTGACCAGTATCGTCCAATCAGCACGCTGTTATAAATATGAGCTGTAATAATATCATTCCATCCCTATAATCGTACAATTATTTTTAGAAATCCAAGTTCAATGCTATACTACTTGTACTGATAATAATACGTTGTGTACGTATCTGTCTTCCGTACATGCTTTAGCAGACGAATGCATCATTCCTATAAACCCATAATGTCCCCATCGTGTGTTTGCACCAAGGCGTGTTGACGTCATTAGCGATTTATCAAATCAACCTGGCGTAACCTCTTTTGCTTGTCCACAATTTTCACATAACGACCATTAATGTGTGGTTTTAAACGAACTTGACCTTTCCCCGTGGTATAATAACATGGTCCCTTTAGATAGACTATGGACGATCTGGTGCGAAAACAACGACGGGGTGCAAATACAGCAGTCGTCGTTCTGTAAGGGGCAGTAATTTAGTTGTAGAAGTGTTGCCGAATTCTACGTAGAGGGAATTCTGATACACATTTAGGAAAGGAAGCATAATAGATATTACGTGAGCATAACTCGCCAGGGAAGGAGATTTGGACATGGAAAATACACTACTTAAGTGAATGGCACATTCTATTAACACAATAATAGATAAGCAGGGTAATCTGGGTATTTCTACAGCAACCCATTGAGAGACACTTTGTATACTCGTGTTTTCCCCAACAAATTATTTTATTATTGTGAAGTTAGTATGAAATGGTGTTTTATCATTCTGACTTCGTTGTGTTTAATTTTCGTTTTGTTTGAGGAAAACACTTCTAAATCCAATCAAAATATAAAAAATATAAAAAATTAAAAAACCCGAGAAATCTGCATTGGTCAAACTCAGGACCTTTATATTGTAAAGCTTTTACTTTACCGCTATTGCAGGAATTATGCTGCACATCATCAAAGTGAATGTCCAATGTATGAGCCGAGCCGCAAATCACATGAAGCATTTTGACAAGGCTAGTACCTCTAGACCAGAAAATTCTTTTGGCAGATTCAACTTCTTTATAAAAGGGAAAATACTCCGAACCAAAAATAAGCAAGAGTAAATACGTGACTTGCTCTCGATCTTTTCTGTTTTCCGAGAGTGCAAACATTATTTCTGTTCTACACTATTCCGAGAGTGCAAACATTATGTCTGTTCTCCTCAAGGGTTTAAGTTGAAATCTGTGATGAAAACGTGTATGCATATGTCTTTCTCTCAATCTCGTTCTCAATCTTCCACGAGAAAAAATAGTTCCTGATCACCCCGAAGGTTTCCGTTGGGCTCAATTATAACGTGTATGCATACGCCTAATTATTATTTTGCTTTTAGTATTTACCCTGTCATAACAAGGTTTCTGGTTCCGGTTCATTCCTCCTATTAGTTATCTCTTAAGAATCATGCAAACTTACTACTTATCACCCAATAGCTTTTCCGGAAGTATTGCTGTTCCCCTTATTCTCGTGTCCTCGAATTTGATCCAATTGGTAACCAAATACACGCCTCTGCAAGATGTTACATCCGGTAGAGAGCTAGCAAGTGTAGGTATATCTATTGTTCTGTGTATCCTCTCGGGTTTACATATAACCCAGAGATAGCAACTAAAGGCGGTTTTCTTTTCCCGAATTATTCTCCAGATATTTACCTGCCTACCGAACCGGGTCTCCTCTAGATTTTACATTCGACCCTATTATAACAAGACGTTATGTGGGTAAATATGTAGTACCGGGGTCTTCTTACGATTTTACAATCTACATTGTGATAAAGAACGTTAATAAACCTTTTGTTTGCTTGTCCCTGAAGATTTATAATTATACAGTAATAATAAGCATAGTTATAAACGTGGTTTCCGATCGTTCAACATGTTCACCCAGTGATAACAAGAGTAGGCATATGCCGGTCTTCGGATAACCTTTAGAGTTTACGATCTACCTCGTGACAGTAAGTGTATGCACGTGCTTACTTCCGGTTGTCAGTGTAAACCAGGTACACTCAAGGTTTTACAACAGAAGATATCTACTTAACCAACGAATGCTCATGCATTCCATACCTATGTACATAGAGCATGTGTTCGTGTCAACACGTAAACTTTGTAAAGGTTTATTAGTTTTCCCTGGAATCTCTTTGAGTCTACGATTGTTTTAGATCTTTTCAACATTATGCCGAGGAAATAAACGACAGAAACACTATAGCATGTCAGAAATAATACTTCATCAGCGATTTACACTAAAAATACAATTCGGGGGACATGTCCACTTAAGAATCGCCGCACGTTCACCGGAAGTGGTGCTCGTATCCTCGATGTCGGATTAGCAACGCACGCAATGGCAGACAGGGAAAAGGGGGCTGTATGGAAAAAAAGATCGACTACTTTTCTCAACTAAACCAATCCTACTGTTGTACTTTTGAAGCATTTCACAGAATATTACTCTTCACGTGCTTCAGAAATCGAATAACCGATCTGACTAATCAATGTTCGTTTAGATTGAGAGGAAGAAGATAATGTTTCTCAAATATCGGTATTATCATCGGTTTTATATGCATCAACGTGTTGACAAATAATGACACTAACTCTTCTTGCATTGGGTATTGATAGACGAGGTTGGTGATAACTGTTTACACAGAAATCTGTGTAATAACTATGGGGCATTACAGAACATGGTTTAGTGGTGTGAGATCTAATAAAGAAAGTACATCTATCTCCAGCACTCCGATCGTTGACAGTTTGGTGAGGGGGCACTTTGGCCCTTGAGATACACCATCGGCACTTGTAAAGGTCTTTGTTGTGCGAAGAAAAATAAAACACAATCAAATCTTAATGTTATACAACGAATTGTTATAGAACATATTCGATGATAGAATATGCGTATGTATTATTTTCTGCACTCTAGATTAATTGCCGTTAGTTTGCCTTCAGTGTCAATATACATATCAGTTTGAAAATGCAGATTCGTTAAAGCTTACTGGTATTTTATGTTGTATTTCAAAGTTTTCATATTTCATTGGTTTTGAATTATTTTCAGAAAGAATATTCATCATATTTGAAATATTTTAGTATTGAAAAAGATATAAAATATACATGTATAAATAAATTGATAAAAATGAAAATAGATAAATAAAAATAAATAAAAAAATATATGTATTTTATCAAATCGAACTTAAATGAAACTGATAATTTCTTTACCAATTACTTTTATCATTACTTTTCACAAAAAAGGCACATAGTGTTATTACTCTCCGCACAATTGTTTATTAAAATAAATATTTGTATTGTTTTTCACGTTTGATTCCAATGAACTTTAATTTAGGACAAGTTACTTTACTTGAACAAATCACTAGCTCTTCACCGCAGTATGATACAACCAAAATGTTCAAAATACAGTTAGTGTTGGCATCGTGGTTCTTTAGAAAACTATAGTTTATTTCGCATACTTCACTCCTACGACATTGAATGTGTGTTAAGTATACTTATTAAACTAAAATGATATCACCTCGTTGCAGTATGATAGGCCGAATATCATTGTTCTACAACCCAACTATTCTTTAGAAGTCATCATTTAAACAAACCTAACAACATTTAATCCCATGATGCAACGGAACACATATAAGCATTCTAGGACAAACGGTTCGTTAGAATAAGTTGTAAGAAGATTTCACATATTTGAATTTTGTCATATTAAATTTAATTAAGTGTCATTTATTTCAACTACCTTTTGGGTCTTTCAACCTAGCACAGTTCATGTCGAATGTCATGACTTTTGTCTTTATGGTTCTTAAGAAGTCTTAAAAGTGTTAAGCCGGACAAGCGACACGTAATCGCTTTATCTCACAGACACTTCCGACTTGGTGAGCAATTAAACAGAAACACATCATGAACCGTCACAACAAAACTCGGCTCTTCGTGCATTTTATGACTTTCATAAACCCCATGTGACATGAGTCAAGGTGTACCGTGTTAAACCCGGCAAAGAATGCTGATTATCAATACATTATCTCGACTTATAGCATCGACTCGAATTCCAGATAAGCAGATCAGGTGAGCAACCTTTCCTTAAATGTCGAAAAGTCAATAAAATATATCTCCTGAGGTCTGCGGGAAAGAGTTTAACACTGCTAAGGTAAGGTATCTTACATGTTACCGATACGAACAGTGGCATCCTACACTTAACATGTCACCACGCATACAGCAATGAAATATATACTTCCTGGCACATCCTAAGTTTTAGCACGTGCGTGGGCAGGTAGACGTTGTGTAAATGTCGCCAGGTGGACATTGCTGGTACATGTGTTTGAAGCTTTCTATTGCTAAATATGCAAGGGAATTGGAAGACACCATTTTTCTCCAAACACATTCACAGGAGTTTTTCCGTTTTAGCTAGGTTAAAAACCTGTCTTTACTTACCAATAGAAAGACAGCTCTCATGCGCTTTTATTCTGAAAACGTCACTATCGTGTCATCACTTTATGTACTGTAACCTTCGCATCAACAATTTTGGCACACATTTCATGCGATCTGGACGTTTTACGGTATTAGTTTGGCACATAGTTGGAATAACCTTTACTTATATTGATGCCATGCTAACATCACATAAAGTGATGACGTGATGGTGTAGTTTTCTTTTGCAGAATTTCCGCGCATATGAGCTGCTGTTTTTCCTGGGTGATAAAGGCACGATTTAATTTTGCATAGCGACACTTGATATGCACATGTAATGTGTAAGAGAAAATAATTTCCTAAACTTAGGTTACAAATAATTATATAATTTGTTAAACTCGTATGGAGATACCGGGTCGAGGACAGAATTGGCCCGATGTATTCCACTGCATCTTCTTGTAATATTGGACCCCTGGAGATCGAGGGTTTCATTCTGCTAAAGAAAAATGAAGAAACTTGATTTGGGATCTGCAGATTTTTCTTTTTCTCAACTAGTTTACTTTTTTTTTTTTATTCTGTGTCCTCTTAGGCACCATTTTATATCCCAAGCAAACCAGAAAAAAGATGGCGAAATCAGTCACGTGGCCGTTTAATTTGTCATTCTTCTAAAATGTCCCAACCAGGTAAAGACAGGATGGCATCCCATCCGATCATATTACTGTTACAACAGACTATACATATTTTACATCTTCTTGTACATACGCTTGACCGTTCATTTGTCTGATGAAGATGAATAAGTATACATCGTACAAGTTATCAAACCGTCACACTTAAACAATTCACTGGTTGTGCTAGATGAATATGTATACAAAACAGAGAAATTTGGATACAAAAAAGGTTATCTCTCAATTATACAAATTCTGACGTAATAACATCAATTTTTATTGAATTTCTTTATTAATTATTAACAATCAAGACTAGTCAAAGTCATTTCAATAATGATTAAACTTTTTTACCCTATTTGTCTTTTTGAACACTCTGAGGTTTCATATAAGCAATGAAATTGATTCTTCTACGCATAAATGTATCCGATTTCTAGATTTGATACTTGATGACTAAACACTCATAAATTTAATACTATTACCTGCTCTGGATAAACACCAATAAAGGTGAGTTGTGTCTGCAAAAGCATTACACCACACCTCAGCATCAATCACGGCGTGCTTCAATGAATTAAATTTCAGAAAAGCAATCTCTTTACGAAGGGAAAGAGGGTATCCAATTTTCTTTTTACGTCTGCTATATTACGTAATATAACACTCAATCGGTCTATCGAGATGCAAACAGAATGATTGAGATGTTGATTCATGATCTTATTATAGTATATCTGCTTCTCCATGTCAGACAGAATCACCGTAGCTGTGACGTCTCGAAAAGATATAATAAAACCAGCGACTTTATTCGTTCAATAATAAGAATCCAGTATGATGTTCTTTACTTGAATACTCACAAAGCCTTTATATATTTTAAAAACAAAGGTCTGAAACCAATTAAATGATTAAACTATTTAAGAGATTAAATACAAAATCCTTAACTTAAACTTTTTTTTTTTCAAAATAGTGTATGAAACTAATTGGACAAACGAACTGTTTATGAGATTCAGTATGACTTTCTTTACTTGAAAACGCGTGAAGCCCTATTCTTCAAAAGAAAAGCAAGCCTGGACCAATTCAACTATACAAGTATTAACCCTGTCGGAGGAATTAGATGACTTGTAGACCTTCATGTGTATACTACTAATTTAAGTTTTTATAATTTCAATCTATAATGAAGAGTTCTGCGTCATGATGTCTACACAGAGAGTTCAGTGTTAGATTACTGAAACTGGTTCTGAATCAGTAAGTCCTAGATAGTTGGCGACCTAAACGTTTCCGTGTATATGATAGGGGTTAGCGTTATGTATACCAAATGTGGTACGGCGAACAATTCTATGAAATATATAAATGAAATGTCAGTAGATGCCATTTCAATAAATATTGATCTGCGAACATTGTTTTCAAAAGGGCAATAAATATAATTATGTTCCTGGAAGTCATAATGTGTTCTTTCCTAATGAAATATTTATCGTTATGACGATGGTAAAACCAATTAAATGGGGCGTGCCGGTGCGAAATACAATGATGCAATAGACACCACTGTCATTAGTGAAGATAAAATCTAATTCAATGACGTTCTCTTCCAGTTTCCTTATACTGCGAGTGCTATATTGTTTTGTGTACATATAAGCTTTGTTCTGTTATGCTAAAGTATTTCCTAGTGATCTATTCAGGTTTGTCGACAAATATTAACAATTTACAGTTTAAAGTCATTTCATGTTAAAAGAATTATCAATCATCATTATGATTTTTTATTTTTTTTTTAATTAATATCACATACTGATAGCATGGAGCTTTTCAGTGAACAGCTACAGATTGTGGCGTTTCTGAGCGGGGAAATCAATTATGATCAATTAACTATATACATGTGAGCAAGATGGCTACATTGTAATGAGATCAAACGGGCAAAATATTGTATACCCTGAAAAATTATAAATGCTACCATAGTTAGCTTAAAACGTTGAAGTGGTGCAATCACAAGACATTTGTGTTATTGTTATAATTGTTTTCTCTTCCTCACAAATGTCAGGTCGTAAAAGATGTGAATTTGTAATGGTGGATTCTGCTTAACCCTTGGTTTAATTCTGTATGATAAAAATGCCTTTCGCTATTATGCAAGCAGATGTTTCATTGAAACACCACAGAACAAATGAATGGTTAACAAATATGATGACTTAGCAAATCACCGTTGGCGCCATTTTAAATATCCTCCCAACAAAAGAAATATCCGGATTCTTCTGGATTCCAATCAATTTCCTCTTATGAACAAACAGGCCAATTACATTTTTTTCCAATTTATTTTCCTGAAGTGACAGTGGATATCGTAACGTCCACGGTGGGTTGAGGACTCATTATGGGAAAAATAACATTGACATTCGAAGTTAGCATTTCATTCCATAAACCATCATATCAATTACAAATAGAAACTCATCTTTTGATCTAGATATACTGCTACCTAGCTTCTGCCTGAGGGGGATGTCGAATTTTCATGAAATGTTTATTATCCTAAGATATTGACATTGATGTTAACTTCAGAAACATATTGTTTACTTTCGATGTAAGTTTTGTATTTGTTCGATAATATTCAAAAGCAGTGATGTATTTATTTCAATTTCCTTCAAGGCGGTTTAAGGATCACTGTCCTGGTGAGACCCCATTGTGTTTTTCCTATAAACAGTAACCTACCCTTAACTTCCGTTTGGATATAACTAGAAAAAACATGGGCCAGGACACTTCTTTTGAACAGGAAGCTCAAATGGTTAGAAAGATCGTATGACAGTTTGCAGTCTAGTGTTCGAATCCCGGTCTAGACCCACTAAAGTTTTACACCCAAAACACTTTTGTTGATTTTATTTGTTCATTTCATCTTTATTATTTCCGATAAAAGTCCCGTAAAAGACTAGCCGCTTATTACTGTCTCGACAAGGGGGGATTCTCTTAAGCTCATTAGGTAGAGGGTAAGACTAGTAAACCAGAGGTCCCGGATGCGACACCTAGTGGGGTGATTGACAAAACAATGAACATCTTAGGCTTATAACTATGGCCACAAAAATATGTGGCAAATTTCTCTTCATTCTTTCAATTACACCTTAATATATAGAATATATTAACGGAAATCATGGAAAGAACATTGGCGTTTTGGCACAGTAATAAAGGGGTTCGAAGTGAACGGTTTTCTGTCGTCATTGTATTGCTAGCTGCTATGCGGTTAATGTCGTTAGCGACACGATATATTCTCTTTTAAGCAGTTTTGCCATATGTTTCCACTATGCATAGTGAATGAACACATATACAAGGTTCTTGTTTCGGTGTGCTTTAATATATTTTGACTACTAGATAGCAAAACGCGATTTAGTAATAATGAGTACCTTCAATGTTTAAAGGGACAATTTATAAAATCACAAATATCCCTTTAATCTATTAACCTTATTATATATTCATAATGTGAAATGTCAAGTGTAACAATTCTTTTGAAAATTGACAAATTACATATTTGATAATAATCTATAATATACATCCATTTAGCCGAACGTTATTACCAATTTTCATTGACTATAAAAATATTTCAAATGTTAATATTCATTTGATATAATTTAAACGATTTCCACCAACTGTATACTAATTGACTAATTTATATAAATGGATTATTGCTTCATCAATCAAGTTGGAGTGAAGTTGAGGTCACTTTTGACAGTCAAATTTCATGATAAATGAGGATAAGGTGAGTGTGTGTTTTGACGATGAATATACGTTAAAACAATCTGCAAAAACTATTTCAGAAATGTATCCAACAAACATAGGACTATAAGGGCTTCTGCCCCACTGCAGGAAAACACTAGATAATTCAAGTTCATTTTTAACATAGAGTACTCTCCCCTTAAATTCGTTTCAGATATGTATCGCGACTTGGCTAGAGTACTACCGTTAACTAGGTAGGTCATTTGATGATCGCGATATTAAAATGATCAGAGGTCAAGGGTCGGATTCTGATCTGCCCCCGTTGCATTTACACACTTAGAACACTGGGAACAATTTGTATTATTTCCTTTTTTATATCCGTGATGAATTTCGTAGTGGTATGGGGATCCTTAAATAGTTACTATACACACCATCATATACCAGATCCTTGGTAAAATGAAAACCTCACATTCACTCTCCTAAAAATTTAGCATACGAAAGAATAAATGAGTGTTTGCAAAACAATTGTTATCATTGGCAAGTCCTCGACGTCGGCATTTTGACTTTTTTTGTCATTTGCCTTCAATGCGACGTCACAATGGCGTGACAGCATTGCCATTGTCTTGATTCTGAATTCAAAATCGGTGTTAGGTAACACATGATGTATCATTGCATTACACAGTTCCTCTGCAGGTTCGGAGAAAATAGACCTGTTGTGTCCCACTAGCTACATGCTGTTGTTTTGCGATTGCTTATGTGCCCCTTGCATTATAATAAAAAATAATAATACTATAAACTATTTGATATAGCGCCCTTTCTAGCTAACATAAGCCACTCTAAAGCGCTTTACAATTTATACAATTAGCATATATATATACATTAATCAATACAATTTTGAGGAATTTGCAGGAACTGCCTTATCAGGCGCTAGCTACTAGTCATATACCACCTGGCTAATATCTCACTTCAATGTATACGTGTATGCCTGCGTGTGTGCTGGAAATGTACTATGTTCTGTTTGTAGTGGGACCGTACTTCCAACGGCATAATTTATGGTGCCAACTCACTTGAATGCTACAGCACAGATTCCGCAACAACCACCCCAGACCAATGTATACTTCACCTGGGTTGTTGGAGTTGTGTGGGCAGGAGAAAAATACTTTATCTGAATATCCATGCGTACGACGATTCCGGGGATCGAACCCCGCTCGCCTGCGTGGAAGGGCGGAGTGTTAACCACTCTCGACCAATCCATCCATATTGGGTTTTCTACATTTTATTTCCGTTTTGGAACCCTGAAGAAACCAAAATGCACCTGGTTCCCCAAATGCAATACATGAGCCTCCTTTTTGTTCTTTGCTTCTCTTACCTACTCTTTTCCGCAGATTATCTTTTAGCACCTGTCTTCATATTACGTTAAACCCCACACAAGAAATAAACAAAAGAAATACACGGTGCTTATGTGCTAAAAACAAGACCTGATCAGACGCTTGGCGCCAGTTTGTATGGCCTGGACATATATCATTTACCAACGATAATAAATCGTGAACAAGTGTCGCCTAATTTTCCAAGATCACCCACTATCAATTAAAATATTATTAAAAGTGAAGCTAAATAAGTTGAATCGTCATTTGTTTTAGTTCCGATATGCAAGTTTTTTTTATTTGTTTGATCTTGTGGGATGTAATATTATTTAGGATCATATTTATTCATAACATATACGGATTTACTCCTAGCAAAAGTTACTATATGGTCTTCGATTACCCCAACACAATATAAAATAACAAATATTCTTGTGCCTTTGCGCGACCTTGTCATCATATATTTTCAAATAAACGAGACTGTTTGATATTCCAGGCACCAGATTCAATGTACAATACCAAAATGCTTTTGGTAAAGTAGAGTCCGTGGAAACACATGTCATTTATTACTCTGCCGTCTGGTTCGCTTCAGATAGTATTGAGAACGGCAGACTCAGGTCAGCCAGAAATAAATATGGAAGCAGTTCCAGTTATCAAATCGACCTAACACTTTTGGAAAAAAGTAATTTCTAAAGGGGACTTAATGCGTTTCGATGGAGAAAATTGATCCTATCCAAGTCATCAATGCATGTTATTACTTTTTTTCGTATATATGAAAAATGGATAAAATATATCCTGTATGTAATTTGGATGGAAGACAATTGATGGTGTAAGTATGTGATAGTCAGTTGCTTTCACGTCATGGGAGATTGACAGTGCCGTGACCAAAAGTAATTTGGAGTAAATAAGTGCGATCAGCAGTGAATAATACTTGTCGACGTATTTAATCATCCAGACAATTAGGCCAGGTCAACGAAATGAACGACCCGATCACTACAAAAGGAAATACTCTTGTTGGGTCGTGTCACGTGATATGTTTCCAATTAGGTCAGGGTGTTGAAGAACAATACCATCTAATACTATTGACATATAATGACCTTGGTCACAGCTAAAAAAATAAGTAGCTCAAATTATCAGTGATAATAAGTTAGGGCATGGTTGTTTGGGTTGATAATGTTTCTACTTTCCATATATTGACAACCATATATAATAGGCTTGTTGCATTACGTGGACAAACTCATTTATTTGAGGTTTCGCACGAGGTTACTGACCGAGCTCGGTGGGTGTTATTATTTTGTTGACACTGGGATATTATTTCAAATTTACCTTCCCAACATGCTGGTACACGTGCACCAAATTTACCTTCCCAACATGCTGGTACACGTGCACCAAATTTGCAAAACAAGGTAAATTGAATCAGTCATATGATTTGTTGATGTTTGGAAACGCAATAAACATTGCGCATTCGCCGGAAGTAGCTCCCTGACACTTCCGCCAGTATAAGAGTATTCTATTGTGCCCATTTATGCACAAACTTTACAATGAAAACTGAAGAATCATAAGCATTAAATCATTTTGCTTAAAGCGGAGATATATTTTGCAAATCGATTTCTAGGTCGAATTGTTATGCACACAACCTTTTTTTGTCGATTCGAAAGATTAAATAATGCAATGGTAGTGGGAAAACCTTGTTTTGGTCAGCCATGCCATACGGTTGCAACATGATAAATACATTTGTTTTGTTTTCGGATAGATGTTTGTTCCGTCATGTTTCAACAGATTAGCAACAGCTAATTAACATGACTTAGAGCCTTGATAACGAACCTTCCGGTAACAAATGAAAACAACTGCAAACAATGTGAGTGAAACAAGCTGATAACAAGAAGATCGTCTATTGGCGCTAGCAGTACAAACTGCATGTTCTTTGTGTGTCACTGGACCAATAAAATCCTGCCAAATATAATATATCATCCACGACACTAAAACAAAGTTGGTCATTGAAAACCTTACATCCGGGTGTTTTGGAGTCCCTCCATTAATTGGAGAACCTAGGCTGGTTTAACACCCACTGATAGGAACACTTCCATGCGCTGTTATATTCCGGTTCAAGGCAGTGTTTTATTGCTGAAGCTAATGGTTATAGGCCGAATCGAATCCGGCGACTGTATGAGAAAACAGCATTGATTTGCCATATTATTTAAGGTACCGCATCCCATCAGTTGGAACGAAATGTTTTTTCTTCGGTGATTAAATTTCACACCTAACGGGCGATTCTGATATCGAAGGGAGAAAAGACATTCAATAAAATCAAAAATAGATTTGATCTAATGTAGTTCTGGGACTAACTTTGACAAATGCTGAAAGCAGCTAGGCCGTTAAATAGGACATTGGTCTCACTTATAAACGTCGCTATACCGTTAGGTTTGGCACTCATTACATTACATAGATTTGTACTTTGCTATCTCACATCAGGCGTTTAATCAGTACATCTAGAAAAGGAGTATGTCTAAACCATATTGTTAACGTTTTTTATTCCAATCGATGTTATTTATTTTATTTTATGTCAGTTAATTATTGATATATATTATTATTTTATATATTTATTCTGTATTTATTACACTTCTTTATTTCTTTATCTTTTTGTGATGCGGGGTGTTACAATCTAGCAATTTTAAGTAAAATATTGCGTTTCTGATTGGATAATATTGATAACATGACGAGGAAAAAACGCATTGTGTCGCTCTCACCCGCTCGAATTTCCCTGGTCATATTATATTTCCCTTATTGGAAGCCTCTCCAGAACCCTGGGCAGAGGAAGCCACAGCTAGGTCCAAGTGACGGAAGCAGACGATTACAAGTGCGCATAAGTTTTCCTCTAGCTGAAGGAAAACTGGATTTTCTTTTTCTCCCGTTTTCCACGAGAGCGTCATTACCAAAATCATTTCAGCAATCATGTCAATTTATTTTTGGAAATGAAATATATGGAAACATTTCGCATTTAAAGTTGGGAAAGAAAATCCCCAGCTTACATTCGACATTGGCTGCTTGCACAAATTGCACATTGGGGAAAATGAAACTGCATGGTAACAAAACTGGAGAGATTTGTTTGGCAACTTAATGGTGTATCAACAGATCCCTGGCCCCTGGAAGAGAGGTACTAGAGCACAATACTGCCTGTGTAGTAATATACCATATTAATAGTGTTCACAGATTTCCTAGGGGTTAGTCAGCATGTCCACAGAAATAACAGGGTAGGGCAGAATATAAACACATTTCGTTTTTCATGAAAATCCAATTTCACGGAGGACAATGTACAAGTAATGGATTTCTATTAAGTTTCAAACTTATTTACGATTGTGGGCTAATGGAAACGGACTTATAACTAGTTAAATCGTTTTCTGAATTTCACGTTATATTTTACGAACGATTTTATATTTATAGCATATTGAAATATAGAGTAAGTGTCTGTTCTACAGCAGGAACGATGGCAAGTTGGCAATATCGTTACGAGGTAGGTAATTGAATACAGTTTCATAATATACATTACTTAACATTTAACGACCGAGGTGGGATTGAAAAAAAATCCAATTCAGAAATCGCCAGTTTATAGAAGTGAGAATGAGTCATTATTAAAATAAATGCCACGAAATCAAAACTGACTTGAAGACAATTTGAAAATGTGACTTTATACTGTTAAATTTCTTCATGGACGTTTTATCAATAAAATATATATTTTTTAATTTTAAATTCTCACAGATATTCGGTCAATTCTTACATTTCTTCAATAATATTCCATACTTCAGTTGGTGAATGCATGGACAGGCCATATTACATACATAACTATTATAGTATCTAGGAGGAAAAAGTGATAATTTTCATCAATATTTTATGTGTAAAATTTTTTTTTTTTCATTGTGTGTGTGTAGCGTTAAGGTATGGTTATATGTATGTGGTGAATGGTCTCAGTGTACCAAATAAAATAAAATCCTCATCGGACACATTACAATGTTTGATAAAAGGAGCAACATAGAACGGAAAAATGGAAGGCGGTGGAATAAGTAACAAGTATGCACAAGATCACAGCACGAAGAGACCAAGACTGACCAAAACAATATTGCAAAAGACATCACGACGAAAACCGTTCAACAGCGTGTTGATGTATGGCGTCTTCGGAAAAAAGAAAGGAACTACAGAATAATTTCAAAACGTTCGGACTCCCTAAAAAAGACCCAAAACATCAATTGTTTTTGATAACATAAGCTATTTATAGCTAGTCCTTCCTGTATGA
The DNA here is from genome assembly GCA_032359455.1 of Chlamys rubida. Taxonomy (NCBI): domain Eukaryota; kingdom Metazoa; phylum Mollusca; class Bivalvia; order Pectinida; family Pectinidae; genus Chlamys; species Chlamys rubida. The sequence continues at coordinate 28,519 of JAUMHH010026670.1, forward strand.
TTTCTCATAATTGAATTAAAATACAATTCCTCATCAAACTGCATGTTTACGGATAATGCCCTATTCCTATCACTCTTATTTTTGTTATTTTGTTTGTTTTTAACAAATTATAAATTGCTTGTTACGAATATTAATTGAACTTGATTTGTTTCTTAAAGCAATTTTGGTAATGATATTTGTATTTAGCTACATATGTTATTTATGGCTAAATTATAGCAGTATTAACTGAAGATAAACGTATAAATTGTTACAAACATTGAAATGGATGCTCGTATGTAATTGGTTTCAATATGAAATAATCGTTGCAGTTTATTTTTAAAGTCATTGCTCGGTTAAAATAAAAATTATATTGAATTGATTTTGTTGATGCTATTTTCGACAAGAAATTGCAAAACACAGACACGAATTTAATTTATTATGTTGGTATTGACAGATTTAATTGAAAGTGTCGCAAAACATTGCGTTGATTTATTAGCCAATCAAACAACTTAATTTGGAAACAGAGGAAAGGCCGTATCTCCCGGCGGTAGGCTGTTTATCAAATCAAATCGAAAAGGTTTTCAATGAATTGATAATTGAATGAAAGCGTAATACAAGAACGAGTGCATGACATAAATCAATCAGATATGCAATTATATAATGTTGAAATAATCATTTAACTATTAAAGAGATAATAAGTGCATGTACAATATATGTTTTCAAAGTAGCATACTTAAGGTAGAGAGACCAATCGTTCTGTTTTTTATGTTCGGTATTTTTTGGACTTGGAATTACTAACCGATTTGCAATAACAAAGAATTACGTACGACTGATATGTATTTTTGACAATTCCCATAATTCACAAAAAAAAACCGCCGCAGCCACACGGATCGATCCCAAACCTCTTGATTATAAAGCAAGTTAACCTTTACGAAATTGTTATGCGAAAAGTATTCTTTAACATAACTGGAAGAATAATTTCAAAACGTTCAAACTCCCTTGAAAATACTCGAAACATATAATTGTTTTCATCGGAGTAGAGAGGAAATTTTAACAGGAAAATGACATTCCATTGCCTGTTTACAGTAGAAAGTTGGTAAGTTCATAAATCACTTCTAAGATCATTTAGTTTGGGTTCAATTGCCTCCATGCCCGTTATAACGGTGCTGAAATGGCAATATGTATACATTGCTTCGTCATGATACATGTATGCAGGTACACTTTGTACTTAGGGATCCTTAACCCACTGCAGACAAAACACTAGAGAGTTCCTCTGCAGTGTTTTCATACATAGAGTAACGTCCCCTTCAAAATGGTTTTGGATATTACCGTAGCGTAGCGCCATTGAATCAGGGTACTACCGTTGACCAAGAAGCTCATTTGGTTAGAGCGACAGTGTAATGATCGGAGGTCAAGGGTTCGAATCCTAGTTTAAAACCGTAAACTTCAATCTGATTTAAACCACATCTTGATCTACGCTCCCTTCGGTAAACTAGCAATCTGACTAAAACCACATTTTGATCTACGCTCCGTTCGGTAAACTACCAATCTGACTAAAACCACATTTTGATCTACGCTCCGTTCGGTAAACTACCATCTGACTAAAACCACATTTTGATCTACGCTCCGTTCGGTAAACTACCAATCTGACTAAAACCACATCTTGATCTGCGCTACGTTCGGTAAGCTTCAATCTACGTACCGTTCGGTAAACTACCAATCTGGCTAAAACCACATTTTGCTCTACGCTCCGTTTGGTAAACTACCAATCTGGCTAAAACCACATTTTGCTCTACGCTCCGTTCGGTAAACTACTAATCTGGCTAAAACCACATCTTGATCTACGCTCCGTTTGGTAAACTGCCAATCTGACTAAAACAACATCTTGATCTACGCTCCGTTCGGTTAACTACCAATCTGGCTAAAACCACATCTTGATCTACGCTCCGTTTGGTAAACTGCCAATCTGACTAAAACCACATCTTGATCTACGCTCCGTTCCGTTAACTACATTCTGCTACGTCACTGCTAAAAATGTCCTTCAAGATTGACGTAACAGAGTGTAATTTACGGAACGGCGCGTTGATCAAGATATGGTTTAAATTAGATTGTGTAATATGTTTTATCTTCTTTCCTTTTATACTATATTCGATAGGTAAATTGCTTTCATTTCTCTTTGCAAACTATAACAACGATTACTTAAGTTTCGTGTCATTTTGAAGATAATTTATCTCACCCTACTAGTAACATAACAAAACAAGCAGAGCAATTTACGAAAGAAGTAGAGCATTAAAAATCGGCGGAGTTCTGATAATGATTAATACGTAAACTGGGCTCATCAAACTTAGTACAAATGGACATCAAAGGAAATTTATCTACGAAAAGAGAAAGTCCATCCTCTTTCGTCGGGGAAAATGATATATCAATTTAGTTTGACGCAATCTCTCGAGGTCTGTGAAAAGGACCAAAAGGTTTACACATATCGCTAATTTTTGATTCCCAGTTGTCAGGTGAGAATTGACTTTAATGATTTTTCCCGATATAGCGTCTGATATCTCAACAATAAAAATACTGTAACAGTGGGCGATACATACATTTTAGTCAATAGAAACAGATGATCTTAATCGTTTTATGTGCTCTGTCTTGGTAGGTACACAAGGTACGTGTAGGAGACACACTCTGACGTAACAAAATTCAGTGTTGTAATTGATACTATTTATATAGAATGTATTATATGATTTATATATCAAAACGGTCACAAAAATGTATATGTATAATGACAATTTAAAGGCAATTGATCAATACATTAGTCGTAGGTGATCGGATTGCGCAGTTGGTGATGCACTTGCCTTTTCACCAAGGCGGCCTGGATTCGATTCCCCTATCGGACGTGAATAGGAACGGGGTCATTTAGCTAAACACGTGAGTTTTCTGCGGGTACTCCGGGTTCTCCCACATTAAAATCCCCCGCGCTTATAACCGGGCCAACAAGTGCGATTTTTATAAGTTGAATTAACTTGTATATTTAATATTAACATAATATGTCAGTTTTCTATTATATTCACCTAATCATGCAAATATCAGCGCATCAGCTTATTCGAAAGTTTAATTTTCTACGGCTATATTGAACACTAGAGAATAAATAAAACCGGAATTCCAAATAAAAATCGACGGCAAAATATGAACAAAGGAAGCATTTGTAAAGAGAAGTTTGAAAAAGGGCAACAAGAAAAAACGACATTGTGTTCCAGAAAGGTAAGCGTCTTACTGTTTCACCAACAATGCCGCCATTGGCATCTGGGTCGAGTTCCCGTTGTGTCACGTAATTACAGAATAATGACTGCAGTAATGACAACAAAGTACAAGGCGTACTAATGAACATAACAAAACAATCGATTTTTATATTACACAAAGAAATATAATGTTTCCCAATATGATCATAAAGACGGCCATAAAACTTACCCATAATCTTCGCCCTGCGGTATAAATGAGTTCGTCAGCTGTCACGGAGGTCTGTGTATTTAGAACAAGCCCTACATAATCTTAATGCATAGCAAGGTTTATACACTCAGTAACTATGTTCTGGTATTAAAATCGAGATAAAACCTAACAGTACACGATATATGCACGCAATCATAACCTAACTCATTAACTTACTCGGAAATATTTTCTATTAATTAGTAAATTAAGAAAATATTTCTCGGATTTCAATTAAAAGCTAATCAATACAAACAAAATTAGCATCAGCACAGAATGAGTTAAACATATTATTACTGGTAAATATAGCGTACTTACAACGGGTTCGAAAATATGTGTCAAATCTCATATTCCTGTACAGTGAATGCACTCAGTATACACTGCGGTCGATTTTTGTTGACATGCGTGATTCGCATTCGCTATTCTTCTTGTTTTGTTCAATATGCATACTATGCCGTTCCATAAAGCAGTGTGCCTCCATTTGGGACCCGCCCCTGCTCCCAAAGGTAATTATATTTGTACTGAAATGTCTATCAATGTCTTTCTTAATTTGATTTCATGAGCATTCGTTGAGTTTTAAGTACATAACCGACATCCTTGAGTGACAGGAACCCGACGGAAAACGACCACGCTCCATGCACTAGAATGATGTTATGGACTTATTGCAGAATGAGGTTGCTTTCCTATGCCCTGATTGTTCGTATATTTAAAAAAAACGTGTTCTGATTACCAAGGTAATATTTAAGCTAAAACGGTTCAAATGCTTAATCGATTTTTTTTCAAATTTAGTTCAATTCATACCTTAACAATAAAGTCAAATGAAATACCATAGAGTTTTGATAATGAGTAACGGTTTATTTTCCTATTTAGTAAAGAATACCGGGCTTATTCACAGGTAAGGCGTGTTGTCAAGGCCGGAGCGAGATCAAGACAGAGCATAGATAGAAAGAAATACTCATGGAAGAACAAGGAGATATTAATTTAAATGTTAATAATTGGAAGAACTTAGTGTCCGATCTTGAATGAACGACTTACGGCAAGAAGAGAACATGAATTCTACCTGAAAAACAAGGTTTTGCTTTTGAACGACCCATTTTCAAATCTAGCGTATTTTCGAGATATGTTGGACTGCAGAAATCAAACGCTTTCATTCAATGCCTTTCTTTGTGTATCCCATTTATCATCGAGATTAGTATCCAGTATATGAACTACCTTAGATAAATGAATCGGCTTCAATTTTATTCTTTGTTACTGTACAAAGTATTGTTTTTGTATTACGCATTCTTTGTTACTGTACAAAGTATTGTTTTTGTATTACGCATTCTTTGTTACTGTACAAACTATTGTTTTTGTATTACGCAGTAGTTGTTACTGTACAAAGTATTGCAATTGTATTACGCATCCCTTGACTGTAACTGCAACACATTATGTCTAACAAAAGGAGGTTTACGGTACCTACGAACGGTGCATCCTCTCCTCTCCGTATTTCTGGTTGTAATGTTACACAACAAGGTGTTTGGCTCTGTTAATGGACTTTCAGTCCCCAAGGTTGGCAGTTATACCTTTTAGCTGGTATTTATTCTGACACGCTTCACATGTGAAAACTAGTTAAAATATATCTGTTTTAGTCTAAAGTTATAAATAAATGTGTTACAACATAAAGGGTTATTAGACATGTTCCCTATTTCATTGGAAATAAATATCCTTCGGAACACTTTAGACATGGACTTTTTCATATTTTGAACTCTGTTAACACTGATGAGTCCGAAATGAACGAATTTCGCATACGGTACATTAAAATGTTTACTTCATTTTGCTCTTTACCTCTACAAATACAATTTTCAAATAGACGCATTCTTGTTCATATTTCTAGTGATATTCTGTCGATAAGTGTATGAGACAAGGAACCATTGTCAACACATTTATTAAATTATGTATTGAAGACGATTTATTTCACACATAGTTTGCACTTTGTTTACGGGTTCCTTTCTCCAACAATAGAACTTATTTTTCCTTAAAGTGCATCGTGACTTCATCGTGTTCAAGGGGATGTCTGGATCGTCGACGGTGTCTGTCCTCCAAGTATTACGTTTCTAGATATATGTATACAGCGTTTTAGAAAACCTTCGTACGTAACTCAATAAGGATGGGGCGGATATCGCGTTTGTAAAGGTTGAAAAACGTCCTTGAGAAGAAAGAGGTAATGCTGGGTTGTCTGGACACGAGAGTACCATACTAGTGTATAGATCTGTCTTTGATGAGTTACCGTCTCCTCTCAATATCGTTAAGTGCAGACTGTAACTGTTGTTTCTGATTAGGATTCTTCGTGAGCGCTTTCCCTTATACATGGATTTGTGACGTCACACGTTTTTTAATCTTCAAAATACTTAATGTTTTTATTTAAAAATGAATGGTGGTAATTAAGATTGATTGAACATTATATTCTTTCATTTTCTTTATAGGGTAAAAAAAACTTGGAATCAATTTTAATATTCATTTTTAACTAAGATAATGTAAACGTTTGCATTTAATTTTGATACAAAATAATTAATGTTGTACTTCAGAGTCTGAAATGAAGATCAGTGTCAAAACTCAAAATCAATACGAAAATACAAAAATGACGTCATTAACCCTAATAAACTTCGGAGGCGAAATAAGGTTATCTACAAAAGTAAGTATCGCGGCAGCCAATATTGCCTCCGTCAGAAATTTCAAAAAAATAATAAATCATTCAACCATCAAGGAAAATAATGATTACCCTTATCGGCCAAATGTTAGTATCTCTGTGGTTAGAAAGCACAGTTTGCTACGTTTGTTTTAACATTTACGATGGGATGCAACAGATTTGCCGTTCAAATATATCTTCAAGATCATGGGTGCATTTCAATCCTATATAAAGATCCCCTGTGTATCCTGACCTTTCTTGCACTCTCGTGGTCTCTTGGTTGGTGTACATAGATAGATTTGACTATATATCTTCTCGAGTGCATTGTCTGAACAACGGTTGTCTAGTACACATAGCGTATCGTATCACAACAAAGAAGTTCGAGGTACCACCTGAATGGAGATCAATCACAATAATCCCTTGTCCTTGATGAATAATACATTGCATGGTGTATTGTTTACTGCAGACGTTCACGTACAACGTGACTAGCACGCAGACTGGTGCGCGTGCTATAGTACAGACAGAACTGATTAACGTGTCTTTGGAAGAGAAACACGGGAGGAAATGTTTGAGTTATTCATATAAGTAAAAACAAAAACACAGAAATATATGCCACATCGCTTACATAACAAATACTATAATATATGCGGAAACACAATATCGACAGGGCCAGAGTAAAATATAAACAAATTCGCAATGCGATATATATAGGAAAAACCACACAAAAGCTATAACCCGTTAGTTACTTAAAGTAGGAGCGTTATCTTGATGTATACAAAAAGCATTAGGCTTTATTTGAGGCATGGCTAAAACCAGCATTTTGACGGAATCTGTTTCATTTTTTAAAAAGTGACCATGCAAACTTGAAAAAAGAAACGAAAAAAAAAGAAAAAAAAAAGAATAGTCCCTTCAAGGTTCTTAATTATAGAAAAGTCTTAAGAAATATGTCAAAAAAGTGAAGGTAAATACATATTTCAAGGAGCATCAAACAAATTATTCAAATTTGTATTTACGTCAAAATCGTCTCAAGAACCCGAGGGTTAAAATAAAATGATCAATCACTTACTTGAACTTGAACTTTCCGTCTTTGAAGCCGAAGAACGGGACTGTATATGTCATCATCCATATGTAGCCGCCTCCACAGTCAAAATAAGGGCGTGACCAATGGCCATCGTCATAAGTGGACGTGATAATCTTGTCCGTCATGGCCTCCATATGGGTTGTCTGGTTAAATCGAGGCTCTGTAGTCCCTGAAAATACAATAATCATACATGTCAGCATTAATCTTACCTAAAAGCTGTATTTTTATCTATCAATGTTACATAAATTCAAGAGGGTTGGATATTTTTCAACAGTCCAAAGAATGTCGCCACCTGTTCATTGTGAGGGTATTTAATAAGGTGCTAGGATACGCCCATTGTTTTCGATATTTAAAGGTTCCGCGCCTGATATACATATCTTCTATGCATCATCGGAACTGCATTGCAGTTGAAAATGTCTACCTGCATTTATATGAGGGGTTTGGAAATGGATGAAGCTACAAAAAGATTTTATTTAGATACATGTACCAATAAAGGACGAGACATCTTAAACCGCTGCACAAAGTAGGCATACACCTTTAAAAACTCGAAAAGTACAAACCGTCAACTGCAGTCATCTTTATCTGATGAGGTGGCGCATATTATTTTGTTTTTATTACTCTTAAATATTTCTTATCTTCCATTGAAAGCGTTTAATTGATTTGCACCAGTCATGACAAAAACAGCAACAGCAATTTAACAACAGTTCAACACACCAATTGAACTCATTCGTGTTATTTTCTTACTGATTGACTTAAGGTAGATTAATCGATTCAAAACTTTAAAATGCTTGGTCTTGAAGTAGTAATCGTTCCAAACAGCACTATATGTCGGTCATGAATGTTCATTACCCATTTCTCGGAGTAACTTTTCTAATACTGACTTCATAAAGAAACAATTATGGATAGAATGAATAAAATATGTCTATGAATTGAACACATTTCAATTTAGAGACGGCGTCAATTATTGCATTTTTCAAATATTTCGGGTATTTTCTATTACATACTACTTTTTAAACACCATTATAAACCATTTTTCGTGCACCATTATTAACCATTAAACCCCTATTATAAGTCATTTATCACAAAGGAAAGACGTTAGGTATAACTGCATTTCATATTTTTTTCTTACATGAAATGAAGCTCGTATGCAAAGCAATACTGTGAACAATCTCCTGTATGTCTATAAATAAAATAAGATGAATGTACCACCAGTAGATTGCACTTTTGAAATTTGGTAATAAATACAGTATGCCGAAATGAATTACACTGCATCATACAGCTGTTTCGTCCGTCTAAGACTCGTCGGTGATGCTAGGGATCAACAAGTGGGACATCTAAATTGTTTCTAAACTATTGTTAAAACAGAAGGAATGTGCGTAAAACCCCTGCATTTATGAATTAAATTTTGCACGTGAGTACTGGTTAATTTCAAATTAATTACTGTTAAGAAATCTTCAAAAATAAAATAAATAAAAAAAAAATCAAATTAATTGATCGGTTAATTGTGTATATGATGAACTGTGCCACTACTCAAAAGAGATACATGTGGCCATCAAGGTTACAGCGAACCTCGGGGACTAAACCTTACACTGCATCACACAGCAGTTTCCTCCTTCAAGGACTCATCGGTGATGCTAAGGGAACAATATTAGAATAACAACTGTCTGCTGATGAAGCTTTACATCGAAGTGAGGCGATCAACTAAGGTACAAATAGAGGTAATTATTTGTTATACACTGTATCTAGTATGTGTAATATTTTTCAATTAGGTCTTATATAGGCAATATCAAACATATGTGTTCTTTTGACGTCGCATACGAGGGGCGTTAACCCACGTGAAGTATATCCATACACACAATAAATTCCCTTTTATTACATTCTGACAATTGTTCTTTATCTGCACATCTTACATTTGGGGGTTTTCTGAGAAACATTTATAATCATTATCTCGTGTAAATGTTTAGTTTGCCTCCCAAAAACATGAGCCGTGCGACAAATGCGGACAAAACGACGTCGAGGATGAAGTAATTGCATTAAGTTAACATAGTAAAAGATGATGATGAAATGGTTGGAAACCGTTCTTGTTTCGATTCTGTTCAGTGAATGAAAACAGATGAGTTGCAATCAAAAAGTGTTTTGGTTACTTGGTTAAGATAACCAATGTGTAATACGGATTTATTTTTATCTAATGACCTTAAATTAGCAGTTAAACTGTAGTACGTACGATTCAGTTGGTAAATGACGAAAAATTAGTTGTCAACTATGGACATTTGTCAAGGTGAATATGTGGTTGTATGGACCTGAAAACGGATATATTAACGGGGACGAAGTCGAGGTCTTTCGTCTCGGTCAATATAACGTTTCAGATTCATATAACCACAAAATTGACCTAAATATAAGTCCTTAATTGCTATATTAGATATGAAAGTATACGGGGTTTATATTTTATTAAACAAGATGGAACGTAACAAAATCGTCAAGGGAAAAGAGCTGCATTTGACATAGAGCATTGCGGTGTAACACCTCAAGCGATGTCATGAAGATAATATTCAAATGCTGTTTCTAAAACAAGTAATTCGGAGTCAATTTCACAAATCACCGACTTCCACTCCACGTGATTAAGATCCAACCAATGAGGATGTAAGAATAAGTTGTGTCGTATAATATATTTTGACTGGCAATGGACACAGTCAGGTAATGTAGTGTAATAGGGTTAACAGGTGAACAGGAGGTGTACAAAAGATATGTGGAGCTATGGAAGTTGAAAAAATAGAAAATCGGGAATTATTAAGATTTCCAATACGTGCATTTAGTGTAGATTTGCTGCCTTCCTTTTGTAAAGGATTAAGGGAACACAATTTTGCCAGTGTTCGCATATTAGTCACATCGGCTGACCATGTAGTGGGATACAAAAACAGCGATAAATTGCACGTGTGACGAAGTCCTATACTCAAAGAAGGTTGTTAGAACGCAGAGGATTTCAGAAAATACGTAAATCTGAAATGTTAGACACAAACATTATAACAATACAGTGGAAAGACAGGGATAAAAATCATTGCAGATATATGACTACAATCAACCTATCATTTCCTCAAACCTACGTATATGATTTGGGGGAAAACAGCGCCGCAGCACGAAACATGCATATATCTGCAAGATAATTGTCTGGAGTATTGCCATTGGTACAGCAGATCACGATTGATCTTTCAAGCGCTACTGGAGGATTGCAGTGCCACTGGTCAAATATGCATCAGATATAAATATATATATATATATGACCTTAGGTTTAATAAATCATTTGACAATGAAGCAATGACTTTTCTGTTATTTATGAAAAGAATAATTAAGATAAGAAATAAGTGTTATCAGTGTTAAAATGCTAGGCCTGGATTCGAACCCAACGCATCTGAACATACTGTTGCGCTGAACGACTTACGTTAACACAACAGTCCACATGCAATAAATCATACACGGAACAAAATTTAAGAGAATATACATGTACGAAAATATACAGTGGAATTATCTGTAGTGGGAAACGAATCCTCAAACAGATAGTACAAAGGAAAGTCTGTCGAATTTGCAGAAAGAGAGGGGTTTGGGGCAACATAGGCTCCCTCTAATTACTATTCCTATCTATGTGCTCATATCCTTTGTTGGCTCGCTAGCTCTAAAGGACATGCGGGATCAAATAGTAGAAATAATTAATACACAGTTTGAATATCACGGGAAATGTCAACATGCTGCAGTGTTACGTAATCATTTCTCTTTTGTCACATCACATTTCTACAGTATGTGTGTGCACTTTTATTCTACTGTAGTATGTAGTTATTTTGAAGAAAAAACATTAATTTCAAGTTTAAATTAAATAAGTACCGTTATTGCTGTCAGTTTTATTCCACTACTACTACAGACATCAAAATAATTAAACTCTACATTAAGCGGGTATATTATCTATGAAAGGTGCATTGACCTTTAACATTAGGCTTAAGGATGTACTGTTACAATCGTTATTAATTGTAGTTCCAATTACAGTCCCTAATGCTAACTGTACATAACAATTCCGCGGGATTTCCAGGCGTAATCATACACAATGACAGTGGATTACAGATGTCTCCATCTCCCAATGTCAATGATAAAATAATGCACGCCGGCAGAGCCTCCCAACACAGCAATTCAGTCGCAATCGACGCGTTCTTGTTGTCTTAAAAGTGGAAACAAATCTCCTTATTTTGTGGAGTTTTCTTGGCTTCGAATTGCTAGCCTTGTTGTCGTCAAAAACGCCGATAAATCACAGCAAACATTGAATTTGCTCGCGGCTGGTGCTAAACGTGTATTACAAGTATTAACCTCGAAAGAGGTTATATGTCCAACCGGAGCTATCGGATTATAAATCAAGCAAGATTGTCCGGATTCTTGTACGAAGAGAATGAATTACCTATCGGTTGATCATGCAATGTCATGACAACGGAATCATTGTAGATGGAATTAAATGTAAGTAGTGACACAGATATTATGTCGGTGGATCACGTTCTAGTGTATTTTAGATATCGTCTGGAGAGTGTCACTAACCTAGTTTGAACTGTGTAGGGTTCGGAGTGATATAAATAAACATCGTAAACGAGATTGGATACAGTAGCAGCTTAGCTCATTTTAGCTTTAATGTTCTGGTAACAGATTTTCTTAAGCCGTTAAAAAACCTAGGCAATAATGACGTAAAGCAAATATATAAATGTACTGAACAACAAATTAAACATACTTTTGATAAGAATGTAAACACTTCCTCTTAAAAGCATTTTGTACGTTTTCATTAGATAAGTTGATATGTTTGGCGCCGCCATCTTGGATTTTTATGATGTTTTAGCAATTGACATTATTGTGACGTCGCAAAAGATACGTTCTATATATGACGCAGTAAAAGCATCACTAAATGGAATTGGTAAACGCTATAAATACGATTACTGTTTTGTGATTAGGTTTAATTATTATAAAATACATTGTTTTGTTCATCAACAATTGGCTTTTTTGAGGTCGATTCTTAGTTATGTGTACGTAATCGAGAGATATCAACCGATAACAAAACTATCAGAGTATTGACCGAATGGAAATTTCGTCACATCTATTATTTTTTAGAAGGAGTCTACCAATAGAAAATCAATTGTATTTGAATTCAGAAAACAACAAAGTAAACGTGCCTTAACCATTTAAATACGCTTCAAATCTCCAACTTTATTCACGCTAAATAACAGTAGTCCGTTAAACAGACCGCTTTTGCCATACTTTCGCTGTCCGTAGGTTAGTTCTCTATTAGTGTAGTGATGTTAAAAGTTCAAAATACTTGGTTATTATATTTATTATCGATGCAATTTGATCAAATAAAACCCTCTTTTATATTCTTTTGAAAAGATAATGATGAAGCCTAAACAAAATCAAACAAATAAACCATAAATAAAGTAAAATCGTTATGCTCAGTTGTTTGTTGGGCTTTAGCACTGCCCTACCATGAGGGACAAAATGACCACGAGTACTACTACGACTGTACTAATAATTATAATATACAACATTTATATAGCGTCCTATATAATTTGTAAAATTACTCTAAAGCGCTTTACAACATATGGATAATAGTATTACTGTATACCGGGAAACTTTTCCGCAGTTTAACTTTCGCCCCTTTCGCCTTCCGATCTGAGGGCGAATTTAACATGACGGCGAAAGTTTAAAAAGAAATTACGTTTACGACGAAATATGCTTTGTCACTATTTAGTCTACACTGATGCTTAACTCTGTCGGCGGTGTAGGGCGAAAATTAACACTGGGCGAATAAGGACTCTGCCGGTGAAGGGCGAAAGTTTAACGGTATACAGTAGTTAGCAGCTTGTATGACAGCTCCTCCAAAAGTCTCTGGTTGTGTTGATTGATAATTTTATATTGTTGTATTTTTAAAGAAAAGATAGAGGTTCCAGTGGGGCAGCAGATCAATTCTGGTTTCCGCTGGGTCTCCTCATTAGTCACCTCATACAATCATGCAGTGGTATATAGCAGGTCTTTTCTTTTTCCAACTCCACAGGGGAAGAATAGAGATTAATCAGACATAGGATTTTAACATTTGTGTGCATAGGTAACAAAGAAAGAAACAAAATGTTGTTCCACTGTAAAATATTTGTAGTAGTAATCAATACCAATGGTGTTAAGTTAATTACAAACAATCACCAGGGAATTGGAAACGGAACTCTCACCCTTAAAATCAAATGACTCAAAAAACAGCAATTCTATTCTATCCTCCGTTTCTTTTCAGTATCTGAAAATGGTATCCATTTACATGATAATTATGTAACGACAAAATTTCTTGGTTTAATGTTTTTGATTTAACTACAGAATTTAGTCCCTGTCCTATACTTATAAGGGCTAGCATTAGTAATATGGATGCCCTGTAGTAATCACCGTGTGTTTCAGTCAGTTTGTCGCTCTGTTTGCTTGTCGAGTTAAAAATTTCTGAAATTTTCATGGTAATACACTTATATAATTATGTTACTGTGCAATATACATAGTTTTCAAAAGTTGCTGAGGTCAAGATCATTGTAACAAAAAAATGGAACAGAAGGTAAATAGCCAAACAAAATCACTTTTTAGGGTATTTTGTTTGGCTATTAGTCGAAGAATAGGTGATAAGTAGAACATGGGTTATTATTAGAACAAATACGATTAATGAGAACACCCACAACAAAGTAAGGTAGTACATGTATACGCTAAGGGTTTTATGTCTGTCTGTAGACACAGCATTGTTCACGCTACTCATTGTAAAATATTATATTGCACCAATTTGAATGGAACTTGGTACACAGATCTCTTACAGTAAGGGATGTGATTTTATGAAGTTATGCCCTTTGTTAATAAAATTTGTTTTCACTACTCATTTGAAAGTACTGCACCAATTTGGATGAAAGGGATGTGAATAAAGTTTATGAATTGGAAATGCTCTCCTATTCATGGAGTTATGTCCCTTTACTTATAAGATTTCTTTGCGCTACTCCTTCCATAGTAATACACCTATTTGAATGATACTTGCCATACCTAACACTTGCATTAGGGGGATTTGAATCCAGTATGTAAATTGGAGTCACCTCCCCTTTTCATGACAGTTCTTGACAAAGGTTGGGATATTAGTGTGCCATTCTGGCAACAATTCTAGTTATGCCTGTCATATTGGTTAACTTGCGAAAATTGAAGTGTATGATAGCTTCATATTAACCCTTTCACCCCTATGTAACTTTAGTAGACTCTACCATGTATTGATATGGATGAGTCCATTGTGGTCTACAGTGGTGAAAGGGTTAATTTTGTTCCACTTAAAATATTGAAATATAATAAGCTACTTTCTTTTATGATTGCAGCCAACCAGGATGCAACTGGTGCAACTGTAACACAAGTTTTCCCAGAGAAAGGTAAGAAGTTGATACTTCAACATATGCATGTTTCTTATTTTAGTCTGTGTGTACACAAACCTTTTCCCAACCTACAAGTTGTATACAAGTTTTCTGTCTAAGCTGTAAATTGATCTTTCCAATGTATATCATTCGATTTACAAGTCATTATAACGTATATAAACTCCAATAGTTATACAAATATTTAAATACATGTGACTGTAGGAATGGAAGTCTGAAGACTATATCTCACTATTACTTTCGCCAATTTTTGGGGCTCTCCGGGCGATCTTAATTCATTGGAATGGTGATGCCATAAATGAATTACACATACTTAAGGTGTCAAAAATAATGACGTCAAACTTGGCCTTAACTCCAATATCTACATATGCACTGTTACGTTTTCTGTTTCCAGGCAACCTTGGATTAGTGCTACCAGAGCAGCTGAGTAGATGGTTGACCTCGCATGTCACGTCAGGTAAGGTCACCTGACCAGTGAGATCACTGACCTTTGACTCAAGGCTAAAGGTCAAATGTATGCTTAAGTTTTGGGAAAGGTTTAGCCAGGCCACGATGTGTAAAATCATAAGAAAAAATAGTAAATTGATACATAAATTGAAGATATCTTGATGACATTTGAAGTATGACAACATCATGAATAGAATGAGTGAGTTGTAACGGTATTAAGATATATAGGACACTGAGGGTCATCTCAAGGTCAAATAAATATAATATAATTTTTTACTGCATTTTGTATGGAGCATCCAAGGGCAAAGGGATCTCAATGGTGAGCTGATCGCACCACTCTTCGTTCATGGTCAATCTGTCTCAAAAAGTACGGATTGACGGATTAACCATTTTCTCAAGGAGTAGATGTAATTTACAGATCTTTTTCAAATTCTTATGTAGGTTCCCAATTATCCATAGTGGTGCATGTATCATTTTGGGACCAATTGGGAAAAAACAAGATGGCAACATGTTTGGCATCTTGGATTTTGACACTTCAAGATTGTTATTGCTATTTCTCAAGAAGTAAACAATGGCCTCACTTTGAAAGAACACTATCAAATCCAGCAGTTTGAAACTTTAATCAAAAGTTACCACATTGACTGTTGACAATACTATCAATTCCAACAGATTAAGAAAAATCAAGAATAAAGACTAAACTTACATACCACTAATGAAGATCTTAAGATGGTGGGTGCCAAAATCCCTCTGGGATCTCTTGTTTAACCAAATTTGGTGTGAAGCATCACTATTATTCAGTATAATAAAGAGTTAGTCCCTCTGTCAGGGCAGAGGGGCTGGACCTAAGATGAGATCACTTGATTTTATATAAAACGGCCAAAATAAAAAAGAGGTCAATATTACCCAGATTTGATCCATATAGCTTTATCTAATGGCCAGATCAAGTCATTTTCGACTTCTCCAACTTCTATTAGACCTGACCATTGTGAGGGAAGGTAATAGGATTGTTGGCCAGTATGTTTTTCTGACCGGTCAATTATTTTTTCACCGTTTGCAGAAGGAGTACAGGTATTGACCGAGAGGACGGTTTGCTCAGTGGGGTTTGAGAACAACCAAGTTGTACTAAACCTAAGCGACAATACTCAGGTAAGTCTGTAATATACTTTTTACACTTTACTTTCTCTTGAATGAAAAATTAGACAAAGTTTATGTGACTATAGATATTAGTTCTTGCTGTTACTGGATCATTAGAAAAATATGGTTGGTTGGTTGGTTTATCCAAGGGTTGTACAACAGAAAAGTTAATATCTATAATAATAATATACAACATTTGATATAGCGCCCTATCTAGCTAACATAAGCCACTCTAAAGCGCTTTACGGAACATAGATATACAATTTAATACAATGAATACAATTAGCATATATATTAATCAATACAATATTGAGGAATTCGCAGGAGCTGCCTTATCAGGTACTAACTACTA
>JAUMHH010026671.1:0-24730 GCA_032359455.1 Chlamys rubida
CACAGTAACTTCCCTTGTTACCACGAGGTTAGGGTTACCACGAGGTTAGGGCTACACAGTAACTTCCCTTGTTACCATGAGGTTAGGGCTACACAGTAACTTTTCTTGGCAATAATTGGTGATGGTTACAGAGTTATTTTTACACTGACTTACTGTCCTTGTTACCAAAAGGTTAAAATTATAAACAGTTACTTCCCTTGTCAATAACTATATTTAGTGAGGATTAAACAGAGTTAATTCCCTTGCCACCACACAGTAAGGATTACTACACAATTACCTAATATTTTAATCATATTGCAAGTATTACACAGCGACATCTATCTATTTATATGTTATACTCCACAGAGACCAAAATGGCTTTAATGTGGAGGGGACCAGAAAAAAGCAATTATGATGGCATATTTTAATCATATTGCAAATATTACACAGTGAAATCTATCATTTATATGTTATACTCAACAGAGACCAAAATGGCTTTAATGCGCAGGGGACCAGAAAAAAGCAATTATGATGGCATGGCGGACAAGTCCTTGCTTAAGGATCAGCCAGATACCTTGTAGATCTATCCTGCATAAATGTATATGTGTTGCAAAACCATGGTTAAATGATAAATGGGCAATTGATTTCCTCATTAAGTTCTAGCACACAGCCTACACGTCAAACCAGTACCTACACTTAAGGATGACTAATACATTCTAATAACGAGGGTTTGAGATGATTAAAACAATCATTGTTGAACTTTACTTTCTAATCAATGTTCAGATTAATTTTGCTTCGTTTTCACAAATGCCCAATGAGACCGTTAATTAGAGTGATGATAGAGATGTATATTAGTTTTAGGATAAAACCAATTTGTTAATGTATATGAGCAGCTCAATAGAGAAACAAAGTTTTGTATTATTTCAACATTAGTTTGAAAATGATAATCTGATTCAAAGCAATAGATCTTAACCCACCTCCTCTTCTTCTTCTTGTTGCCGACGACGACTGCGGCGGGATGTGGGCTCCTCTTCTTCTTCACCACCTCTGCAATTAATGAAATAAAATTCATTTAGTACTTAAATTAAAAATCCAGAATTTCTTTTCCTTTTGATATTTCTTAAAGCAACAATTTTGAGTCTGAATTATTGTTTTTTTATAAACAGCTTTGTTAACTGTTCACATTAGTTCTGATCTAAAGTGATGATGAACAAGAAAGAGCGGATGAATATTAATTAGTAATGAACGATGTGGTTCCCATGACAATAATGGGACTATTTCTTTTCTATTTATCTAAACACGTTCATCTAAATTTTACTAAACTTTTTCTACATTTCTAATTTCTAGACATCTGTTTGAAAACATCAAAGGAAAATTCTATTTGCTATTCAAATCCTTTACAAACAACAAAAGGGAGGCAAATTGTATCATCAAACTCAGTTCACACTCATGCAAAATATGCTTACTGTCATGAATTACAAGGAGTTACCTCCCCTAGACCAAGTCGATCTTTTGTCACTTGAACAGATTTGTTTCTCAGATAAAACAATAAATCAGCAATTTTGATATTCATTAATTCAATTATCACTGATTTTCAGTTCTCAGAAGAAAATAAGCATTGGAGAGGGATATAAAGGACTCTTACACTAGCTGTAATACCGATCTGTCAAATTTTTAGCAATTTTAATCAGCAGTTTATTACATACAACAACAGGTTGGAATTATAAACAAGAGGCTCAGAGGGCCTGTATCGCTCACCTGGATAATAAAGCAACTATAGGAAAATATTCTTATTACATAAAATACCTCCAATGGTTCATCAGAAGAAGGATTTTAAAGATTTCAACCTCAACTTCCCCTATTGGGCCCCGCACCTCTGCACCCAAAGGGACCACACCCTCCATTTATACAAATTTTGTTCCCCTTCACCCAAGCATGCTCCAGGTCAAATGTGGATGAAATCCCTCAAATGGTACAGAGGAAAAAGGATTTTGAAGACTAAAACCTCCAATTCCCCTATTGGGCCCCACAACTCTGCACCCAGAGGGACTATATATGTATACCCTCCATTTATACAAAATTTAGTCCCCTTTGCACTCTGCATCCAGATGGGCCACAGCGCAGAGGGGCCACACCTAATGTGTATACAAAATAAAGTCACCTTTGCCCAAGGATGCTCCAGACCAAATTTGGATAAAATCCCTCCAATGGTACAGAAGGAGAAGGATTTTAATAATTTAAACCTCAAATTCCCCTTTTGAGCCCTGCCCCTCTGCACCTAAAGGGGCCACACCCACCGTTTATACAAAACAAGTCATCTTGGCCCAAAGCTCCTCATGAAGACCTAATTAGGATCAAATCCCTTTATCCCTATGGTAGGAGAAGAATGTCAAAGATTTTACCTCTATTTCCACTATTGGACCCCGACCCTCTGCTCCAGGGGGTCCAAACTCACTGATATAAAAAAAAATGAGTCCCCTTGGCCCAAGGATGCTCCAGACCAAATTGGGATGAAATTCCTTAATCCGTATGGTAAAAGAATGATTTTAAAGGTTTTACCTCTATTTGGACCCACCTCTCTGGCCCCAGGGGGGCCACACCCACAATTTATAAAAAAAAAATAGTCCCCTAAGCCCAAGGATGCTCCAGACTAAATTAGGATAATATCCCTTTATCCCTAAGAAAGAAGAAGGCATTTCAAGATTTTACCTCTATTTCCCCTATTGAGCTCTGCCCCTCTGCCCCCAGGGCATCCATCGGTTATACAAACTTGAGAGCCCTTTGCCCAAGGATGTTCCAGACCAAATTTGGATAAAATCCCTTAATCTGCATGGTAGAAGAAGGATTTTAAAGGTTTTACCTCTATTTCCCCTATTGGGCACCACCCCTCTGCTCCCAGGGGGGCCACACCCATTGTTTATACAAAATTTAGTCCCCTTGGCCAAAGGATGCTCCAGACTAAATTTGGATAAAATCCCTTCATCCCTACATTAGAAGAAGGATTTTAAAGGTTTTACCTCTATTCCCCCTATTGGGCCCCACATATCTGCCCCCAGGAGGGCAACAGCCACCGTTTATACAAAATTGAATGCCCTTGGCCTCAGGGTGCTCCAGACCAAATTTAGTCAAAATCTACTGGGCCGTTCAGGACTAGTAGTGTTTTAAAGGAAAAGTTGAAGGATGGACGGACGGATGGACGCCGCGCCATAGCATAATCTCAGCTGGTCCGAATTTGTCTTGAAATATACTTATTTATATGAATTATAAATTGGGTCACTAGAAATTGTAACCTGGATTTAGAGTGCATCATCTGGGACAAAAAGTAGCTAGTACCAGCGTGACTATCAGATGTAATGTCAAGAGACAAACAGGTATTTTACATACTTGTACAGTATAACCACGGAATTAGATTTAAGTCCTTGGTATAACAGTACTAGTGTGATGTATACTGTGACTATCAATTAGCCAGATTGATTTTGACGCCCGGTGTTAAAGCTGATAATGCATTTATGTACCGTTATAATATATTGATACATTTATAAACTGAATCTATATTTTTTAATAAAATGACTTTTCTGGCCAAACTAGTTGATCCCTATATATATGTCCTATACAGGCACATACTTTTTGCCTCACTTAACGTGTGTGCCTAACTGTCCTATTTTGAGATTTCTGGTTCCAGCTAGACCTATTTAGAGCAGTTTTGTGGTTATCTACTGCACAGCAGTTTGTAATCAGCCTCATCAGGAGGAGGGGGAGTGTAGGGGGGAGGGAGGATCTACAAGGGAAGATGGGGACTGGGCTCAGATGTGTGGGAGGATCTGTTGTCACTGTCCCTGCAGCCCTCCATATGGAGTAGTAGGTTACCTGATATTGGTGGGGCTGGGAGAGCACATCTGGAGCGTGTTGTATCACTCCAGGGGAGAGGGCCACCAGTACCATCCCCCAATACTTCACTAAGTATCTTATTACAACGGTTTGAACTTATGCCTGTCCTTAATATCAAAACAAATCACACTGATATCTGTTATTATTACTAATGTTTAGCATGTTAATTAACTGAATTTTTTTTAATTTTGTTATTTGTAAAAACTCTGTATTTTTTAGTTTTGAAAATTATCTGCCATATGGAAAATTTTGTAGAATAATATTTTTCAGAGGACTTTTTGATAGTGTGATGTTTTGTAAGAAGATAAGGAATTTATCTATGATTTCTTTAATCTTGTGGAATATAAAGTGTTACATTGATGTCCTTTATTCTGATTCTCGTCCCCTAAATTGAACCTTGAGCTTAGTATAGCTCTAAATCATGATACAATACATTGGGTTTGTAGAAGCTTCAATAACTTTCCTTTTACTTTCAGTGATGCTGATTACAAGTCTTTTGTCAAGATCAGCTAATTGAAATATCCAATTACAGTCTCTTAAAGACTGAAAGCAATTTAATTTGCTATATTTCAGCTAGCACATAGCTGATATTTTTTTTCCGTAAATAACTTTATGATGAATTTTAACCAAAAGACCTCATATATCTTGAAGATTAATTTCCAGATAACAAGATTAGAAAAAACACATATACTCTAAATCAGATATATTTTCAGAGAAACATATAATACTGTCAATCCATGAGGTAAGTCTATAATAAATCTTCATACGGACATATTTAATCCAGAGATATACGCTATCATGTACGTCAGGAATTCAAATCACCTTGAATATGCTGTTTATAGAATACTAGCAACCATCAGTTTTCACCGAGTTTTTTTTTTAATATGCAGAGTTGTATCAATCTTTTTTTGTTTTAACTTAATGTTTTCACCTTTTTTAATCTTCACGAGCAAGTTATAATATGACACTTTGTACATGTGTGGTATACCAGTAGCAGATACAGAGGATTATCATCCTTAATGTCACTCTTGCCTCAGTCTCTGTTCTCGGCGCTCCCGTCTCCGTCGTTCAAATTCATCCTCCCCGTTAATTGTGCTAACCCCTGCGGCTCTGGATTAGTGAGGAGGAAAAAAAGTCACACTCTGTTAGAACAAGCTAGCACAAACCTCAAACAAAACCAACTGTAGGGAAAGAGAAGAAACATGGTCAAAGGAGTCAAAGAAAAAACAGTCTATCAAGCAAGTGATGATGCGTTGAATGATTTTGAGTTTCCTTGTGAGGTTTTATTGGTATATAAACATTAATCGTTTCCAACCATACATTTTTTTCTATATCACCATTGATGATTTCTTTGAAAAACTTATTAATACAATGTCTCTATATGAGATATATCTATATAAGTGACCCTACTAGACTACTCATCCTTAAGTACCAGTTTCTGTTTTGAGAATATTGTAACGTCACTGCACTTGCATCAAGAATAACGTTCTCGCATCGTTTTACAATCTACCTCAGTTTGTTGTTGTGAAAAACAACATGAGAATTGTACTTCTGTCAATGCTCATACAATGGAAGTTACACTTAAAACTCTCGCCTAAGGATGGATGCCCAGAGTGAAAAGGTCATTTAGACAACTGTTACAAATAGTAAAACAAACCACAGGTAGACAGATATTCAAAGTTATAAACATTTGAGGAGGGATGGATTTTCTGACGATTTTCTTAGTTGTTTACTGTATTTATTTCATAATAAACTAACAAAATCACTTGCTTGATAGTGAATCATTAATACAAGGATTACTTCCCTTTAGTAACCCAACTGTAAAAAGTCATGATTTTTATTTGCTAATAAAAGATTCAGCAATCACGCTTGGTTGTGAATCAGGATAAAAATGGTTTGAAGACCACAATCCCAAAGTCATATTTTTTTTCCATTTCAGAAATGTGTTGATAATTGAATGTTCACACAACCAAATATGAACGCTGATGAATAAAAAGAAAGAGAAAGGATTTTCAATCATTAAGTCATGCAACACACTGTTTCACCCATTACATTAATAAAACAAGTCAAAACTAACATGTTATAATGCTACAGCGTGTCTGTAGAAATGTTTTGCTGTCACAGTGACATCAGTTAAGGTTTTATAGAAATTCTGTTAATATTGAACCTCTGAACAAGACCTCTTACATCTCGACTTTTCATATAACATCAATTTTTTTTCTCGAATTTATTTGATATTTATTTGAGAAATTTCTTCTTGCTTCATTTATGGTAACATATATTATAGATCCATATATTGCCACCGTTAAACATCCAACTTGAACGTGTGTAGTACTGGTGTCTTAAATTTGCACACTACATGTTGTTAGATAGTCTTTATTCAACAGTTAAATTTATTCCTTTTTTCGGTGAATATCTGTGTATATCAGTAGCTGGCGGACGGCCAGATCTCCACTACCCTGATAATATGGGTATTCCTAATTCCCTGTTTTTTGCCTCTCCGCCATTCCTGTATATGCGTAGGCACTTCTGGCAGACTGGAGTAGGCAGATGAGGTTATTTTCATAGTACATTCCTCACTAGGATGTCGCTTCCATTAGACCAGGTATCAGACCACTATCTCTGGTAAAAACGGGCTAAAATTCCACTACAGATCCTGTGGCTCACGTAGGCAAACACATAATACTCCATTACACAGGCCACACAACACAATCTAGAACCGGCAACATTATCCAGAACACAGTGGGTGCTTTCTTTGGTAACTTGTGTTGTGCCATATCCAGGATAAACTCCACACAGAATAACACCGCCATTAACTGTCCACCATCCAGTGATAATAATGAATCTCCAGCTTTCCAGATGTCATATTTGAAATGTCCATTTTTTTTTTGATATTCCATGAAATTTCTTCAGAACAGTGACATTTTATTTCACAGAAAGTTGAAGCTAACTCCATCAAAAATTATTGTAAAATAAATTGTACACGATTCACTCAACTGTCTCCAGAGTGTCAGATGAAACTGGTCCACAGTTCACATTGTTTCCAGGATATACCATATAAACAAAGCAAGAAGAAATTCTCAAATTGAAATCTATCTTTACCCACAAATGAGCGTTCTTTTGAAATTCTCAATACAAAGTTGATTCTGAAGATAATTTTAGTTATTATTTACAACATAAGTGTACATAATGTATATTATTAGATATATCAATTTTATCAGGTAACATGGGGTCATATTACCTTTTTGATTTCATCAAGCTCAGGGAATAACAAAGTCAGACAGGTAATATAAACTCATGTTACCTGCAAAGCAACCTACATAACAAATACTGTGAAATCATTCACGTCCCTAAATTTGAAATGATCACATTTATAGCCTGGATATGGTTAATACATTTATATCTACTGCTTTAGATTAAAACAGAAATTCATAGTCAAGTGACTAACCAATGAAATTCATTAGGTCTGGCTCTGCGGTACAGTATGGATAATGTCAGATATTGCTATAGACAATGACATGTCCTGATATTAAGACTGTCAGGCACATGCAGTCATCATCTGTGATACATTATTATAAATTTCATATCAATATTCAGTAGCATATTTTTTTAATATTCATCCAATTTTATCTAATAAACCATACTTAAGTTCTCTGGTACAAACCAATATATTAAGATATAAGTATAAATGAGGCTACGCCTTTAGATATTAAACACATACATCAGTTTGAGTCGTTCCTCACGTTCTCGGCGACGCTGAGCAAGTCTTTCTTCAATATCAGCAGACATAACACTTGTTTTCATATCACTATTCATGCACAGCAACATGCAAACAAACAAAAGATGCAAAAACAAAAACATTAGAAATAACTTTGAAGTTGAAGAATTTCTTGTTTCCTAATTGGTAATATCATGATGATTTTGCTGATTTCTTTCCTTCCAACTACCAAAATAACTTCTTATTTTGCTTTAATATCATTTGATTATGACTTCAAAACTTATAATTGATGAAGTCATTCTTAAATTCTTGGTAGAGGTTAAATAAAACTTAGAAACAAGAATTAACCGTTTTATAATGGCATCATACCAAATGTTGGATGTTGTCGTCAGTACCAGGTACTGTCACATGGATCCCTATTGTTCATGTTTACAACAAGTTTTAAGATAAGTTATATATACTGGCATAAGCCTTCCATCCTAAACACAACATCAGCAGGGCCTTCCATTGCAGTGCTGGGAGGGAGTCTCGTTAAGCTGCCTCTAACAAACTCTTATGAACTTGTATATAAAGAAATATTCTGCAATATTGTCAAAACTTTTGAAAAGTGCAAAGGAAAATAAAACATTTGTCAAAATAAAGTGACGCTTCATGCTGCATAAACGACAACCAATTAAGATATGTTAGAAAGGCCAAGTATACTTTCATACATGCAACATTTTTCACAACAATAAGGAAGAGTTGGTGCATATTCTATGAATAATGGGTTGACTTTCTTTCCCTTGTTAATTATTTCATCAATATCTGCAATTTATATTGATGAAATAAGATGATATTTTACAGTTTAGCAGAACTATTTTATAGTGTACGTAGCATGCCTATATTTGTTTATCAACCAATAATTATGTTTTACCAATACACAATCCTTGAAACAATCTGTATTTAACCCATTCACCACTACAGACACATTTGAACTCCTCCAATTCAAAGGTTGGAATAGTTCATAATTTCAGGGGTGAATGCGTTAAATCATTGAGTGTTGATTTGGTAGTAAAAGCCACATACATACAACAGATGAAGCATTTGATTTAATTAGAATCTGTGTGTGAGATTCTTGTGTAAGAGTTCCAACTGTCTCCTATTACATCACACAGCTGTATGTATCACTACAGGGAACATTAGGGTCCCTAGGGAGCCAGCAACATATTTACCTAATAGGGAGTTCAGGAAGGAGGACACATAGATACAGAATCCCTAGGGAGCCAGCCAAACGCCATACCTAATAGGAGGTTCAGGAAGGAGAGCTGATAGGCATCAAATCAAATTGGTGCCTCCAGTTGCCCAATAGAAAAATAATTTTGACAGCTGTGGAACTTAATTATCCTGGCACCACATAAGCTTTCTCAACAGGAACTGATATTTTTTTTAAACATTCAAGAGTAAAACTAAAAAAAAACTGTAATCCAGGAAAATTTCTCAAGTATTTGAGTATGATAAACTAACAATGGTTGTATCATCTTTCAGCCACAAGCCTACTAACTACCCGTATTGTATAGGGGGTTTGTTAGGTAATCGGATCTACCAGGCTATCAATGACATTAGCATGTGTTTTATATTAACACTTGTTGTTAGGGTACAAAGAATTAAATATTCCAGAATTAAGATAGACTCCTCATTATTCATTGAAAATAAAAGAAGTTAAGATTTAGAATCATCTCATTTTTAGATCTGCTCCATCAGACGGGTGTATACTGTAAGTGCAAGTCCTTGTATGATGAATAAATGAATGAGAAATGGAATCAATGAATGCTTTAATGTGGCAGAGTCTGGATGTATCAGAGGTGACTTAAAGGGCTTCAACGTTACCACAGCTTGCTGCTCTGGATTTTCTAGATTTTAAATGTCGTTCTACATCATTGTGTTACGTACTGTATACGTCTATAATCTAAGACTCCATATGTACATATCTATACCACAACCACAGCAAGTGCTTTCTCCGATTTTCTGGGTAATATAATATTTTAAAAAGATGTGTATATTTGTGTATTAGACCTGCCTAATGTCAATGTACAAAATTTAAATATGATTTACAGCTATCTGTATGTATTGCGTTTCATAGTGCATGATGCATAAATCTTGCAACGGAAAGAAGGAAAATGAATGGACCGATTTGTAGTTTGTGTCTTAAACTGGCCATAAATTCTCCCTGATGAGTCAGATACATGATTTGAAACAGTTGTTGAGTCAGTCAAAATACTACAACAAACACTGCCAAAGAAGCATGTACATGAAGTACGGAATAAACAGAAATAACATCTTGAGCAATTAACTTTGTAAACACTCAATACAAAATTACACCGTCCTCCATTACACCATGTACTTTGCCTGCTTGAGTTCAAGTTTGAACATATTTTATCCACTTTTTATGCTCAAGTATTTTGAGTTGTTTACCTCGATGCACTTCCATGTACATCGTAGTTTACGGTGGCCCATCCCGTACATAATGTCCCTATGCTGTTAAGCTATGTAAGCATGCAGAATTCACCCGATTGACCTATTTATTTTTTAACAACATTACGGGTAAATCAACTATAGTAGAACATTCCTTAAATTTTTGAAAGTGTTAGAATATCTCCTTCCTACACAAAGCATAAACTTACCTGTTTTATTTTTATGTTCTAGACTTTTTGCACATGCATTTAATTTTGATACATTATGCTGGGAAGATTGAAAATTGTTATGTTTCATAAACAATCTTGTACATTCGAAGAACAATAATGTGCAGGTAACTTTTGTGGTGTAGATTTATATGCCTTTTATATTCATACATGTTAATCAAACTCTAGATCAATTATTTTACAAATTATAGCTGTAAAGCAAAATGTGCATGTGATTATCTATAAAATGTTAGTTTT
Source organism: Chlamys rubida (assembly GCA_032359455.1). Taxonomy (NCBI): domain Eukaryota; kingdom Metazoa; phylum Mollusca; class Bivalvia; order Pectinida; family Pectinidae; genus Chlamys; species Chlamys rubida. The sequence goes on from JAUMHH010026671.1 coordinate 10,501, forward strand.
GTAATGACAATTAACCCACATTTTCGAGAAAAAAGCTGGAAAATGTATCAATGTTTGGTTGGGACAAGATAATGGTTTGAATGAGACAGTAAACGTGTCCATTCCTTTTGTCCAGTAAAGTTCCTCTCTATGACAGGTACTGGTTTGAAGGAGACAGTAAACGTGTCCATTCCTTCTGTCCAGTAAAGGTCCTCTCTATGATAGGTACTGGTTTGAAGGAGACAGTAAACGTGACCATTCCTTCTGTCCAGTAAAGTGCCTCTCTATGATAGGTACTGGTTTGTGGGAGACAGTAAACGTGACCATTCCTTCTGTCCAGTAAAGTTCCTCTCTATGATAGGTACTGGTTTGCTGACATGATTTGTGAAGGATACAATATTATATACCTAAACCTTCAGGAATGGCTCCACTGATTAACCTCGCATTGTAGGGCAAGTACAAAAAGGTCGGAACTAGTTCATTTAACCTTAGTGCTCTAGGTTTTTGCTTTGGCAAGTACAATAGACAGTTCCAGAGTTTTGTTTAAGGCAGAACAGAATCTGGTGCTAGGTGTCAGAGACAAACTGATGAGTCAGTCCGTATTTCAATGTAAATTGTGTGTAAATTTTGTACATCTTTTAACACACTATAATTCATGTTGTCATGGAGTAAATATAGAGTTCACATACTACAAATGTTTAAGTTGTAACCCTGCAACAGGACCTGATATGATACCAGCCTGTACATACAACTTGTACCTCTGTGACCCCTCCTAGCCCCCTCCCATCCCAGCCTGACAGGGAACATCAAGATCACCCATCTGTAATATCTATCTTGTGTTTTTAGTGTACATGTGTTGCTAGTACTATTTACAAGCTTTACAAGGATAAAAGAATATTTATGTTTACACTTAAAAATATGTACTTATCAATATGTACTGTTATAAAGAGGAACAGACAATATAAAGAGGAACAGACAATGTGCTCGAGACAGACCTTGAGTTTGTGGATAGTGTGGCACTGACTTGTGTATTGTAACAACTAGCCTGCCTTCACTCTCTCCCATCCCTTCTCGCCATGACAACTGCAGGTTGCCAAGAGATCCTCTATCACATTGCCAAATTAGTATGCAAGCAGTAGCTTGGCAGAGGGAGGCTGAACAGAGGCTGCATACTAGGTAGATTGTGTGGTGGTGTGCTACCGTAATACTGCCAGCTGCACCAGTTACCCGCCCCTGAATATTCTCCACTAGTGTGCCCCTATACACCAAGGTCATGTAGAAGTGCCTCTGTTTATATTGAATAATTAGGACCACGCATATACAAACACAACAGGGCAGGATTTATGTAAATTAATCTTGATTATGATTACAAATAAAGCACAGTGAATTTACATGTTAATTTACCATACTGGATAGATTAAGAACGGTATGTATATTGAAAACTAAGATCATATTATACCAAAGCTTGCACTACAGTATATATTGGGAGAAAAAAACACAGCTAATTGAGCACATTTTCATGTGTTCAATTGCTGTAAAACCCATCTTCAAAAGTGTAGAACAGATCAAAGCATCTACATAGACAATAAGATATATCTGTATGTACAGTATGGCCTGATGTAGGGTACAATGTGATCAAATGTAAGTACAGAAGTATACAGTGTTAGAGACCAAGAGTTTGGAGACACTACAAACAGCTGTATAATGTATGTAAGATTTGCCTTATATCTTATACAGACATTTACAGTGCAGTACACGTTTAATTGTTTAGGGTTTCTATATTGGTCGTACAGCACACTACACGTTTAATTGTGTAGAGTTTCTATATTGGTCAGAATCAAGTAATCTAATGTAACAGATGCTGCATCAGCTAAATCTCACTGCTTAGGTTCAATTTCATAAACAATTTCTGCTGATATCATAGATATAGACAATCTGATTAGTTGCCATATCAACTGTAACCTAGGAAATCATGTGCCTACCAACATGTGGCAGCCATATTGAGAATTCTGTGTAGTGAGAAACTGAGTGATGAAGGTTTCCCTTTCCTTGTCATCTGTCTATCGTAGGTAGTCAAAGAAACACATTTTTGTGGTTCAGCTTTTGGCTCGCAAAATATTAGGGTAGATAGTTTGGCAAAGCTTATTTTTTCAAATTTAACAAAGCTTATATAGAGACAGTTTAAAACTTTACTAGCTATAGTGTTTGTTCAAAATTAGCGAAAAAAGACAATTACGGGCATTAAAATTTATTGATATTTCTTCTTTGTTGCATCAACAAACATTGAAATACCACAGCTTGACTTATCAGCCTAGGTATCCAGGAAGGTTAAAGAAATATGAAATGGCACAGTGAAGGATTGAAAAATAATAAGTAGTCAACAGTGTTAGGGGTCATTTGTGTTTGTAATTTAGAACCAACTTTGAACATCATTGGAGGATAGGAAAAGATCCGAAAATGAAATATTTCAGATTACAAATGAATACAAAAATCCTTGTAGAAAACACAAAGATATCACAAGTTTCATCCAGGTTCCTGAGACTGGAAGATCAAAGTAGGACAACCACACCATGGCTTGCCTCTGAGATAAGATTGTTATCAGTCAGATTAAGTGTTTAATAAGCTTATAGTATAACCACTATGATGGAAAGATATACTGGTTATAACACTGTCCTCTATTTGATCAACGAGTCTTTTACTTCCTTTTTCTCTAAATATTTCCTTCAACAGATGGTATGCCATTCAAGTTCAAACTTAATCAAAGCAAAGAGACTGTTACCCAGTCAACCTAGCACCACATCCTAACCAAAGCATCACGATTTCAAAAACAGATTACCAAAAGTACATTTATACACCTTAAACTCAGACTTCCGCCCCCGTTTTATTTCTACCCTCTAAGAGAACAAAAATCCATCACAAGGTATAAATTAAGATAGCCATGTAATATAGTGAACAGTACCAGCAAGTACACATTTTTGAACAGCACACTGGGAAAAATTTGGCAGGGCAAAAAATCTGAAAGTTTACAGTATGCTGCAAAGCAAACAGAACAGAAGTTACAACATTCTACTACACAAAAAATGTCAGAACAAAAACAGTCATATTTCTGTATCGCAATACACCATGTTATAATAAATACAGATTTTGACAGAAGTACAGAAAAAGTAATTATTATAGACCTTGCAGATGATTTTCAACAAACTACTGGTGTTGATGGGAGATTCTGTTAGCAACTGTCAGAGGAGGTATGATGTAAATTGAAATAATGGGATGTGGCCAGGAGGGAAATGTTTCCACAGCCTGGCTCCTGGCCATCAAATCAACTTCAATCTCAACTGAGTGATGAAAGCAACAATTAAATTGTAACTTAAGCGCAATTTTCATTTAGGTTTTGATGGATCTTACTTGCAGTTTAGCACTGGATGCCATATTTGATTAGAACCACAACCTCAGGATAGTAACCAACAAACAGGAAGTGGAGAATGAGCTGCTGAGGGTTTGGAAAATAAACTATTCTCACCAGGACACTGATCATGGCCATAATTTCTTTATAATACGCAAGTGTTTGTTACACCTATGTATCTTTTATGGTCGAAAGAAAATGTTTGTGCTAACAGAATAGGAGTGCAAATTAATGACAATTTTTATATAAAAATAACTGTTAAAAAGCAGCAACTTTGGGAACAAATTTGTTTGGTTTAAAGCTACAATAGATTGAAGCATTTTAAATTTGTTAGCTGTTTGTCAAAGCAAACGTTTGCTGTATAATTTGAATAAATACTGCTTCTGCTATAATGTTGCATTGTCAACTGTTTGATAAATAATACCCTAGTATAATTATCCTAAATCATAACTCGTCTCAGTTTTACGAATGTTCATGAACTTAAGGAAAGTCCTTCACATCTTCATAGGAAAACATTTCAGAGTTGAGGAAAATTTCCTTAACATGAGATTTTTCTTAACTCCAATAATACTTCACTCCTGTGAAAACAGCTAAAGAACTTCCAGGTCAGAGTTTCAAGCACATTAAGACTGTAAATGTGTACTCATTAAGAGTGTAAATGTGTACTCATGCAGTCTTTTGATGAGATGAGACAATTGTATGCATTGATGGGGTGATTTATCATAATTCAAATGTTTGCAGCATAATGAAAAGATTATGAGTAACAGCAATGCATGGCTCTAGTTTGTGTGTGATGGTATTGGACAGAATGATTCTAAACCTAGCAGCAGATTTCAAAACTTATCAGCATATTTAAGCAGGCTAGACTGGATAGTTTCATGAACATTCCTTAACTTAAGATTTTCCTTAACTCCAGCACTGCTTTCAAATGAAATACCTTAAGGTCAGGAAATTCTTTTAAGCTAAGGAATAATCTTGAAACTGGGGCCAGCATATTTTAAAATTCAATAGCATATTGAAGCAAGCCTGAAGCAGTAGCAAACAAAAATGGCTGGATGTAAATACCTTGTAGAAAGCACCTCCAGCCAGGCAGGGATTGTTGGAGACTGAAGGAGGAGGATTGTAGCCAACTAACTAGGGGACAGCTAGGCCTGATGTTTATTGTTTTCCTTAGAAAGTTGGTAGCATCAGGAAGCACATGACAAAGCTCATTTGTTCATTATCAATTTTTCCTGGGGCCCATAGGTGGGTGATATGGAATTATTTTTTTATCAAAAATGATATTTCATTCATCCATATTACAATAAATAATAAAGTATCTAATACAACTACTGTGAGTACTGATGATTTCATTTTAAAATTGAATACAATTAAGAAGTGTAGAGTTAACTCTGGTTTCCCCTTAGGGTGCCCCTCAGAAACACTATATGAGAAGAAATGTACTTCCTATATTCAGGTATGGAACATTGGCTCCTGTCCTTCACCAGTAACGCGCTGTCTGATTGGTTAAAAGGTAATGGTTGACAAGGCTACAGAGATTTGTTTAGACGGTTACAGGGTATTCTTGTACTCTGATCAAATTAGTGTGATATATTTACCCAACATGCATTCCTGATGGCCTTTCCATGGAGAAACACACATTATCGAAGCCTATACATGCACGTTTTGCCCTAACACATGTGGTTTTCATGACATAGAATAAATACTGACCAGACATTTCGCTGATAAAGCACTAAGGATTCTACCTGTGGTATTTGGGAATCAGGCTTTTTTTGCCAATGAACTTTATGTGATATTTTGAGCGCTATTTCTGGCTAATCAGAAAAGAATCTACCTGTAATTATAAGTTAACCCGAACGGTACATTATTTAGAACTTTTTTATGTTCATTTGTACAAATATCGGTAATTTTGAGACTTTATATAAAAGAGATATTGAATGTATTACTTTACCATAGTCTGTTAAACTTACACACAATTACACAAACTTTTGAAATAGACATTATCAAAAGTAGTGGAGTGTACTGTAGGGACTTGAGCAAGTCTACAAGTATATATGTAAGAGAACACCACTCACAATCTCAGAAAAAAAATCTACTGCAGCTGTACAGGATACAAGGACTATGTTTTTATGTTGCGGGCTATATACATTATGTACATCAGTTGGTGGCCTCGAACTGATGACCTCAAGTACTGTGGATTCTACTATGGAACCTATGTGAAGCTCACAGGAAAACATACCTCTGGATTCTACTATAGAACCTATGTGAAGCTCACGGGAAAACATACCTCTGGATTCTACTATAGAACCTATGTGAAGCTCACGGGAAAACATACCTCTGGAGATATACTGGGCATATTTACTGTGCAAATAAATTACTACAGCAAATATTAGTTAACAACATAACATACAAAGTAATCAAATGCGAATGGCGAAAATTAACACTGGGTGAAAATGGTTTTACTAGAGAACTACACAAAGCCTGACTGGGCAAAAATTTCCCGGTATATACGTCATTATAATCCCTCTGACCAGTATCGTAATCCAAACTATGTTTCGTGTCCTTTTTACGCATTTCACAATTTTAATGTAAATATCTTCAGCTAAAAACTGCAACAGACATTATATAATCTTCAAGCATGTGTTTTGAATTTTTTTATTGAGAAATGACATCAAAGTAAGCATAGAAATATCCTTGCAATGAAATGACACACACAAGGTGTCTCTATCGTCAGTTTATGTAGCATTTCCGCATTTCTTCAAAAGACACACTTTCAGGGTACTGATAATCAAAATTTCACAAATAGTTTGAATATCTGATATTTGATACAGGTACATAAAGACTCTGGTAATAAATATGCAAATACCTAAATGGAGTTATCAGGACAGTGGAGATCCAATCTTCACTTTTTAAATTCTTTTATGGAACAGATAACTTCTCAACAACATTATTATATACCGCCCATTCAAATAGGCTTTTTACAGATTCTGCCAAATATACTTTCAAAAGGTTTGAAATCTTAGATGTTTTGCCCAATGAATCCTTGATAAGTATGTATCACAAACTGATAATAGGTTTTATTCAAATTCTACAATAAAATGAGAATAATGTCCTGACATATGAGTTATTTTACTCCCTACATTGTTCATTCTATCCCGCAAACTGATGATACCATTTCAAATACTTACAATTCACATTTTGCGACCTTTTTTTTTTGTAACAGAGAATTTATAATAGAAAGAAATGTATTTAATTGATGATGAGCAACAGACTTTCAAAATTAAATCATACTATAGTACCCACTTGCATAATGTTCTATGTACCTGGTATATATGTAACAACTTACCAGGAACCCCCAGGGAAGTCAGAAATTAGTTCATTGTAGCAAATTTAACAATAAAATGTAATGTTCAGGGCACAATTCTTTGTCATGGCACATTCAAGATAACAAATAAATGTGTTAACTCATTCACCCCTCAAATTTCATAATGAACTATACCAACCTTTGAATTGGAAGAGTCCAAATGTGTCTTCAGGTGTGAATTTATTTAATATACAGGAAAAATAATGCTTGTAAATATTATCATTACAAATCTTGCTAATAATGCTAGCTAATAATACCATCTCGTGTCCAATGGAAAAGAATTTTCTCATGAACATCTATTTTATTTTAAATTAATTATACCTCTGGCAAAAACAATTTCTTATTTATCCTCTGGGGTTTGTGAAAAGGTTTGCAAACAAGAAAATTAAGCAACTGCATGGTCTTTTAGTACAATTTACCTCCCTACATCAACAATTCCTAAATTCTATAATGTCAAAAACAATATCTGTCTGAACAACTGGGAATCTTCAAAATTATCTTTTGACAGTGTTATCCAACTTAATGTCAGGTTGGAAAATCAGAGGTCTAATTTTAGCAAAGCTGTTGAAAGCAGCATTTATACGACTTGCCAGAAATATCCCAGACGTTTTTTCTGAGTTCTGGTTGGTTTATCAAAATCATCGCTTTTGGCTGTGTATTCAATCAAGTCAGCTAAAATGAGTAGTCTAATCAAGATTTATGTAGTATTTGTTGGTATCATGTATCACATAGGCACAAGCATCCCTGGGTGTGCTTTTACTTCATAACCAATTCTAAGTTTAAACAAAACTTCAAATAACATACACAGTTGGTTCTAAACTTAGACAAGCAGTTCGTCTTCTTTTTTTCTTGGTACAATTTTACAAAAACTGGAAACAATTCAGACCAGAATATACAGGTTGTACAGCCTAACCTGTATTCAGAAACCACCTCCAGTTAGACTTCCTAACACAGGTGGTGTCTAAATACAGGTTCAGTTAACATGAAAATAACTGTAATGGTGAGTTTTAAAAGTGATGGCCTCTGAACACAGGTGGTCTCTTAATAGAGGTGGTATCTCTTGTGATGTAGGTGGTGTCCTAGGAGTTACCAGTACAAGGTGTAACTGTGTACAGACGTCTAGGCAAGCTATATATATTGCTACATTCTTGAGCCCTAATGTATCTTGATTAGTGGTGAGAGGTTTACTGTCTGCATCAGGCTGTAACACATAACACCGCACTAACACAAATTCTCACAAACACACCAAATTGTGCAGCAATAATGAAGATAATATCTACATTTCTATACAGATGTAGGACAACCAAACAACACTTAAAGTCTATAGTCATTTTGTCAACTTCAGTTTTGCAGTCGTTGACTGAGATTGATTTTTTTAACAAGTTAAAGACATGCCGACAACTTTTACACAAAATAGACCTTTCTAGTGTTTACAGCCATCATTCTATAATAGGACACTTTATCAAGTCTATGTTCATTTTCAACTACTTGACAAACATGGCGCTTTCCCATACATATACTACAGGAAGGAGTGCCAGCTGTGTTTTCCATGGAGGAAGATACATATCAATGACAGTTCAGACCAGAATATATGTAGGTTGTGCATCACAAGCAAAGTGCTGTGCAGCATATTGACTAGATATGCTAGACTTGATGTATCAGACAGCCCTGTTTTTAATTTCTTACTTCTTTCTAGACTTAATGCTTGCATTCATTTGATATCAAAGGCATAATGCGTAAGAGCACAATGAAAGAAAGAGATCTTCGTCGATAAACAAATGTTTGCCTTTGTCTGACAATAAACTATCTTTATATGCTTTTTTCAAAATAGCATCATAAGGTAAAAGGGAAAGAAAATCAACCCAAGCACACATTTTGATTTGTCTATCCTTACATGTTGTTTGACTCTGCTGACCATAGGTCAAGCATGTCAAACCTTCTTAATATGTTAGGCAGGACAGGTCAAAATACATGAATATGCTACAAACATATATGGAAATAAGGTATAGTGATAATATTACATATCCAGAGAATAAACATATAGTAAAACCTCATTATACAATGTACTGCCACGACTGTACAGTGAAACCTTGTTAAACTGCTGCCATTTATCCAGAGAAATTTTAGCATTATAAAGATGTTTGGCAATACATCATGGGAGATGCATTAAGCTTAAAGAGAATTTCAGCAAAAAAGGGAAAGCAGAACTTGATATATGGGATTATGCTCCAAGGGCAATCTATGAGGTTTTAGTGTATTAAAATTGCACCCTCATTAGATAAACAATTCACTACAAAAAATATGAATACTTATAATATTTACTTTTTGTATTTACCAGGACGATGACTGTAGTAAATCTCTGATTACAGGGAACAGGTTAAACATGGGTTTGTTGATTTAATGAGAAAAAAAGAAATGTCTGTGATACAATTGAACTTCAGAAAGGTTACATCAGGAACAAGCATGCCACCTGACCTTATCTTGACTGACCACCAGCCACTAAGTTTGTATGAAGAATACTACGTTATCTCCCCCTGGTTTGAGCACTTAGAATCTAGAATCAGACATCCAAATGATCAAAATAATTAGAGTTTATTTTTTCTAATAATTTAATATTCTAGAGACAGGGGTCAGTCTAGACCTTACCATGTATTAACCCGATATACTGACACTAGATTTTAAGTGTATGAAACAGAACATCAGAAATGTCTGGTATAAGAAATGCCCTTTACATTGTTAATAATCTAATGAAGGTGCACTGTGATGAGGGAGGGGTTAAATGGATATACTGCTGAAACAGATTGTATTGAAATAGTGAAATCCTGTAATAAAGACATTTTGTGAACATATGTACATATTGAATAGAAGGTCAATGTTAATACAGCAAAAAAACAGAAAAAACAAAATGTCTTTTCCAAGAGTTCAAAATATTAAAAAATTTGCACACTTTTGAATGGATGCATTGAGAATTTGCAATGAAAATCACACCTGATCTGATTGGACAGGTACTTACTCATTGTCGTCCTGCTTGCGCCTACGGGCCGCACGAGCTGCACGTCTTTCTTCTAGGGAACTCATGGTGATATGTGTAGAATGTTAGAAGTAGTTCCTAAATCGAAAAAGAAAGCCCTGAAAAGGAAAACAGACACATTTAAATTTGGGTAAAACATTAATTATTGAATTGATGCTTTTTCTTCAAAATACATTAGAAGACATTTTAGTCAAAAATTTTATTGTTTTCAACGTGGCTATTTCATACAGGAACACTAAATAATACCCCAACATCCTAAATATTACCCCAACATCCTAAATATTACCCCAACATCCTCAATAATACCACAATTTCCTTAATAATACCACAACATCCTAAATGACACCACAACATCCTCAATAATACCACAATATCCTAAATAATACCACAACATCCTAAATAATACCACAATGTCCTAAATGATACCACAATGTCCTAAATGATACCACAATGTCCTAAATAATACCACAATGTCCTTAATAATACCACAATGTCCTAAATAATACCACAATGTCCTTAATAATACCACAATGTCCTTAATAATACCACAATGTCCTTAATAACACCACAACATCCTCAATAATACCACAATGTCCTAAATAATACCACAACGTCCTAAATGATTTGCTATAGAACCGCAACATCCTAGATTTTGAAAACTGATGAAAGACTTTCCAGAAAATTTATGTCCAAAACTTTTAGACCACTTGCATCTGTCACTGTGGTTAATAGTACAATCGCAAGTAAATACTTTCTTAATTAAGAAGGTTTTCTGAGTCTCTGGATTCTGATAAAACAATCAACCCCACTTAAAATCCTTGATACACATGTACTTGTTCTACCTGTACACTAGGCTTTTGCAAGACAAAAGTGATTTTGAAAATGTCGGCATTAAGCAAACCAAGTAGCAAATGGAATGAAGGGCATTATATAGGGTTTGACTGAACATATATATATACATACATAAAAGTGTACCATGATTTTAACCAAATTATTTTAAATGAAATAATGCTGATACTTGTTATTTATAATTGGATTCCACCCACATGTAACCGTCCTAATCATCACCATCAGGCAGCAGATACAAATAGAATCTTATTCTTTACACATCATCTTCTTCTTTAAACAAACAAAGGCTGTGTTAAGTATTTAGTAATGGGCTGTAGTTAGATTAGGACCAGACAATGATATGCTTTACATGTCACAATGAGGCTTTATAGCATGTATGAAACACTGCTGTTACACACACAGGAGATTTAGTTTCACTTTTTCTATTTCCACATTTCATGCTCATTAATGTAGGGAAAATGGTTCTATTAATATCTCCAAAGCACATAAAATCTCATCTTGGAGTCATAGCAACAAAATGCACATATCACTGGGAGAAATGAGATTAGGGTATCATCTTTTGATCATGAAACATTACTCGATGGTTTTTCCATCTGATTTTTAAACAAAGTTATTTTCACAGAAGTGGGGATGGAGACACAACGTCCTAGTTAAGTGTCGTCTCTTCTATTTCATCGTCAATTATACCGTTATTTTCAGTTTGTTCTGAAACAAGCAGATAAACAATGGACAAAACCAACATTTTTCTAGAGCAACAAATATTTACCATCTAATGAAAAACCAATATTTTCACTTTTAGCTGTTACATCATTGATGCTTTGTTATTTTCCCTCTTATTGTTAGACACAAATACCTGAGACCTATCTGGTCATAGCCTTTTCTGTCAATAATTCCTTTCTTACACTGCCTGGATATACATTTGTATGTATTTTCACTGTACATGATTCAGCTCTGTCTAGCGTACTAATGGAGGTAGTATAAGTAAACTTTAACATAAGATATGTTTACAGAGTAAATGTACACATATACCCCTGACTTACAGACCAGAACAAAGATATTGCATTTTGTATAGAGGGCAATAAGTAACATATATATTTTTGATCTTTCAAATTGTTCATTTATAATAAGAGATACTTTAAAGAAGAATAATGCTGTAAAAATGCCCAACAGAAAGTCTACCAACTCACCTCTGAACTGTCCAGTCAAATATGACAGCTGCCTGTCTGTACCATAAACACAGGGTTACTAGTAGGCAACCTAATCTGCATGGGAGGGGGGCATGGGAGGGGGGCATGGGAGGGGGATCAGGGACTGTTTATACTAGTTATGGACAATTAATCTACAACCCTCTGGCACTAGGAGCGTGTCTCCATCATCAGCACACAGGAACCAGTCCCCCTCCCACTGGGTGGCAGACTGACTCAATTATATCTATGTAAATAATACACCCCCTGCACATCCATACAAGTAAAGATCTGCATGATAAAGATCAGCAATCTGTGTCACAGACACACTTCTTTCCTGTAGATCACCTTAGGTATACCATTGTAGTTTTATGCTACATTATTCCCCCTCCCAAAAAAATTGGGAATAAATTTTGCTTCATGGATGTTGGTCAATGAAACAAAAGTTTGAAATTTAAAGGAGAGGGAATTCCAGTACATGTTGACTAAATCTCATTTTCTATAATGTTAGATATGCTTTGATTAACTGAAATCCCAGGTTTTTTTTTCTGTTTATGCCCAAAATGAGAATGGCCCTGACATTATAGGCCTAAAATGAGGATAAGGTTTTGTATCTATGTACATATATGAAGACCGTGAATAGTTTTTCTAATGCTTGGGAAATATTCTCTCAATAAAATCTCATCTTCTACATTTGATGGACAGCACTGAGAGGAGAGGTAACAGAATGTTGACCCTTTAAAGCCTCCATCTGTCATTCACCACATCTCTCAAAGGAATTCATTTCTAGAGCAAGATGTAAGTCGACACAGTGATGCAACATGATATGTTTTTGCATAACAGTCCCCCATTGTAATGATCAAACTGAAAAAGCCTTGTTAGCTTCACACTTTATTATTTTATTTTATTTTTCTCAAAAGAAACATAGTAGATTTCTCATTTCAATAATACATTTATTTATAACTTCTCATCACTAAAGACCATGTTTCAGAGCCAGAAGACTTTGCATTATTGACAAGTGACAAACATTGATAGCATAGTCGAGGAACTGTTTTTACTCAGGAGATTGAAAGCTTTAAATAGCTATAAAACCACCTACAGACATCCATCACAAACTGATTACAGGGTAGGAGCAGCAGTTCCCTAACACTATAAGGACATCGTACCGTCAGACTGAAAATGTTGACTCGATGTGTTTGCTTGTCTCAGTCTTGAAAAAGCAAACCAGCATCACCTTCAGCTGTTAGAAACTACACAGGGTCAAATTTAGCTTGTAACAAAATAGCTTGCATACGACACTAACATCGCCAAGAGCTGGAATGTTTTTTTATGACACAAGAAGAGTTCATGAAGAAAATGTCTGACATTCTGGGATCAAGGGGCCATGAGACAAAACTTTAGAGTTAAACTGATACACAGGTTGTAATAATACATCAAGGAAAATCAGTCCTTCAGATCCACACCAACTGGTCACAGATCTGACTCTTGTCTCAACACTGGATGTGTTAGTACAGTGCTGACAGAAGGAACATACTGCCACCAGAATGACAGACATTTGTTATATTTCCTCTAATAAGGCATCACATAGTTTGTCATTTTTGAACAAAACAATTGATAAGCTTTCTTAACCCATTCACCCCTGATGACACATTTGAACTCCTCCAATTCAAAGGTTGGAATAGTTCATAATGAAATTTCAGGGGTGAATGAGTTAATAATCAGTTCCACACTATTCTCAAGGAGTGCTTTTGAGATTGGTATGCTCATATAGCTCATACACATGTATCCCACTGTATGAAGTGGACCTCCAAAACATGGGATCCATGTTCGTGGTATGGAGGACAGATAGATATGTAAATGTAATTCATGGTGTCAGAGGGAGCTCTCAAACATGTAAAACATTCTATGTAAAGGTAATGAAAGGTCACATGGAGCTCACAAGGACTAGCCCATTGTGTGGTGTTTGAAGAATTTGCTTACAAAAACTAGCACATGTTGCAATGTTGGAGGGAGCTTGCAAGTACTACATCCTGGTGTGGTGTTGGGGAGGGCTCACAAACACTAACCTATGGTGTAATGTTGGGGAGGGCTCACAAACACTAACCTATGGTGTAATGTTGGAGTGAGCTCACAAACACTAACCTATGGTGTAATGTTGGGGTGAGCTCACAAACACTAACCTATGGTGTAATGTTGGGGAGGGCTCACAAACACTAACCTATGGTGTAATGTTGGGGAGGGCTCACAAACACTAACCTATGGTGTAATGTTGGAGTGAGCTCACAAACACTAACCTATGGTGTAATGTTGGGGTGAGCTCACAAACACTAACCTATGGTGTAATGTTGGGGAGGGCTCACAAACACTAACCTATGGTGTAATGTTGGGGAGGGCTCACAAACACTAACCTATGGTGTAAT